>JAGVSP010000996.1:0-168642 GCA_022494985.1 Micrasema minimum
GAATAACGTGGTACTTTTGTCGAACAAAGGGACATTAAAACATAAATTTTTCTTCGTGTTTTTTTCTTTCTGTTAGCTTTTAGAGGTTTAAAAAAGTACCGGTAAAATACACAGTTTCGTATGTTCGCTAAAAATTATATTTCCAAGGCTTAATGGCTAAGACGCAGGAATCAAGACAAGGATATTCCAGGTTCGATTCCCTGCGAAATCACAAAAATCAAAAGCAAGCTAATTTCTCAACCTCGATGTTTGTGATATTCTTATCGAGCTCCCTTGCCTGTTGAAGTGGGTTAAATAAAAATAAATTTATGAAATGAAGGTTGTTTGATGGTTTAAACTTTAAACGAGCCATTAGGGCTTTCGTTAAAGCGAATCACTGCAGCTTGGCAGTTGAGTTGATCGAGTACCCAATGACAACAGTGAGTTCATAGCGTATTATGCTTAATTATTCGTTTAGCCGCCACAACAAAGGGCCAACAGGGTGGATTTTACACTGCGACACAATCATCCACAGATCGGTAATAGGAGCAACTACCCGAGTGAATAACCGCGGAGCAAATGGTTGACGAAAACCTAAACGTAGTGGACTTATGGGACATGGTTTATGAATAACAGAATAATGACATGCAACCGGCAGATAAGTCTCGACTTTGCAGGAAAAATAATTCTAAATAATAAATGTTACGAAAATAGAATAGTGCATAGGGCACTGCATCGGTTCACAAAATGTATTGAGCCTTGATCATTAATTTGTTACATAAAGGCAAGACGATCGGTCTTTTGGCTCTTTATCGTAAGACAGACCACTTTCATTTATTGCACTTTTTCAACATTTACAAACTTTCTCTTCTCTTTTTCCAGTTAATTTGTTTTATTTTATTTTGTTGTTTACGTTGAAAATCCCTATAATCGTCTCAAATAATTATTCTTTCATAAAAATCTATATAGGGATGGATATTCGACAATTATTAATGATTTTGAAACAAATAGCCAAAACGAACAAACCTAAGGTTTTTTCTACTCAGGTACACGTCTCATAATTTGAAAATACTCAATTTCACAAAAAAAGAAAAAACTATTTTAATTCTCAGTTTTCTACCTTATTCTTCTTCATTTCTTGATAGCTAGATATATTATATAAACTGCACCAATCTCCATTTTTACGTTAGATCTTTGGTTATGTTAATTAATACGTCACAGAAGACCCAGATCCTTTTTTTGGATTTTTAGTATTTTTTTCGTTTGAGAAATTTATGCCTTCTTTAGCCTCAGCCACAACACCACGAGGGGGCTCTCTTTAAAATTATAAAACTAAATCGACATTGAAATACCAAATACCAAATTTATCATTAATTCCACTCAATCACTTGCACATCGACTGGGTTTACTTCTCCAACATTCAAGTCCGTTCAAATAATTCACAATTAGCAACAGGGAGACCTGTCAATTCTGTCACGTGACCCGAGCCGTGGCACGCCACTCCCCGGGGTGACGTCACGAATTGAGATTCGACTGCCCGACTACCCCGGCGTCAAAGCCTTTATCCGCTCCGGTGGGCTACGTGTAAACAATACCGCTCTCCTCCGGTGCAGGTGGCGTGGGAAGGAACTTTGCTCAAACGTTTCACAACTGTTTACGGTACCAACACATTATGAAATAGTTGTTAACTCGTAATTTTTGCGTAATAAAACGCCATTTTGCAACACATTTAACATTATTTCCAATATCTTTTGACCATTTAATTTTCACGAATACAATATTTTTACTAAAATGAGGGTTTGTTTTAAAATATTGCTACCTAGGGATAAGCCCGCCTTTGTATATAACATTGTTTAAATATATACATATTGAGTACCTACATACAAAGCTTTGTTTTCTGCTGGATTTTATCTGTAAAATATTGTCTCTAACGTAATATTTTTTTTTTTTTATGCTAACACTAAAAGTTTAAACGATTATATCTTACAATTTGACATCTCAACAGAGACGAGAAATTTGGAAGGGAATATGGATATCTAGGCGTTTACAGGGCTTATGACCTGTCATTGGCTGGGTTAAGTGGCCACTTGATGTATTACAACATTCCCCATTTCACCTAGTATTTGATATCCATATGAACACTCTCTGTCATCCATTGAGAAAATTGCTAAGCATTTCAGCAAAAACCTTTATGATTGCAAATGAGATTCTTACCGAATTATATCACCTACTAGGAAACGCCTGAAGATAAATCTTCAATTTGTTATGCTTATAACTTTTACCTTACCTTTATATCTTACCTTATTATTAACCTATAGACAAGTGACTAGCGACGATTGTACTTTTCCCTATAGAAAAAATTAACGAACCCATTGTGCGTACGTATGTAATAATTATTGTACAACTAGTAAACTCACCTATTTATACTATCGAGTGTAGCATATTATGTTTATAACACTATTGCACTGATACATCTCTATTAAACGTATCATACACTCTCCGCCAGCATTTGCGTATTGGCGGCAAAGGAATGGGAACCATAGAATTTAGCGTTTCAATCAGACGTCCCTTAAATCCACCCTCTCCATCAATATTTTGGCCCATTGGCCTAGCAAATAGGCGCCATAGAGTTAGTACTTGGCCAATACTCAGAACTAACTATACAATTAGTTGATTAAGAGTCATTCGAAATTCAAATTCGCGTACAGAGTCCTATTGGATCGCTTCGAACCTAATCCAAAGGGTAGCTAAGGTCTTTTGTATTTAGTATTTGGCCAGCGGTCACTAGAGGTGGTCGCGTCGCTCGTTGTCCGTCCGACGTGGTGACCACACTTCCTCCGTGCCCCGGCACTAGCTGCCCTGTGTGAATGAATTATCACCGGCGACCTAAACAATGGTCACTGATGATTGATGCGCAGTACTGAATCAGCATGTTTCCGTTGGTAATCACAAGTGATACAAGCAACTTACATGTAGGTGAATTGTAAGCAAAGATAATAATTATAAGATTATATAACGTACAAATGTAACGTACAGTACCTGTTTTCCGTTTGGTTAATTTACAATTTACGCAAGAAAAAGGTTCAAAATGCATGACAAAAAATGTAGGTTCACCATTAAAAAAAAGTATTCTTATATACAATTATAATCAAAACACTCATAGATAGGTCATTTTTCCATGTTAATATTTTTGTTAAGGTACGAATCAAATAAATTTTATTTGAATTAATTTAACATTACCTTTCTTATGTAAAAATATAGCTTGATTCTCGATTGAAATCATTTTTTTGATAATCACAAACGAGGAGTTATCCTTTTTTAATGAACAGTCAAGTGGTTTCTTCTAACACTGAAACTTAAATGAAAAGCTTAAAAACATAAATTAACATAAATACTTATCGCTTGGTAAAGTATGTTTTAATAATGATGTAAGTATAAATATATTTATTGAACCATAAAACGTCAAACGCCCAGTATTATTAAACACCTACCTCTTTTTTACGGGGGCGGGCCTGAAATAGGCCGAAATTGGCCGAAACCGGTAGGGAGGTACTCAACTTCGCCAAACATAACAACGCCAATAAAGCGTAAAGTAAACCCTTTATTTTGTGTACTTACTCTAATGTTATGTTTATTTCTCCATCAGAATTTCGCTCTCGATCAATTTCGTTAGAAAGGTCAGCAGTGTATTGTGGTCTAAACAATTTAATTTGTTCTAATTTTATAGACTAACATTTTTTTCTGATAACTAGCTGAATGAATTACGTTTTTTTAATAAAGTTATGTACCTACCTATCCAAAATACCAAATCTAGCGATTGATCCAGCGTACCTACACTGGATTAATTAACGTTTTTTTTCGAAAAATGACATAATTTTATAACTGCATAATATAGCAAAAATTATTATCAGAGATAATTAAATAACTACACAAACTTTTTTTCATAACTTGAATTATAGATTAGGATAACGTTTTACATAAATTACCTAGGCTTGAAGAAAATCTCTTATAATTTTTATAATCTCACTGGGAATGAAACTAGAAACCTCCGTGGCGTGAGTCCAGCATCACGTATCGTAACCAATACACCACGGAACCCTATAAGTTAGATTGACGTATTTTATTATTATTTTTCTTATACGCTTATTCAGTATTTTTTTTCTGAAATGTTGTGTCCGAGATTGCGTTGCTAATCAAAACTCTTGTAAAACCGAATAGATTATCTGAATCTGAATATCTAAATGCTTCTCATTTTTCCTATAACGTTCTTACGTTTTATTTCATGATGCAACTAAGGGGCATCGTTTTATCTAATAGCTAAGCATCGAAGTTTTCTAATCAGAAGCTTGTTGTCTTTTATTAAAGTTCTGTATCGCGGTTCGTGCAGTGAAGTCTTGTTGTTTTTCTTTCAACTCAGTGTAAGTAGATACCGCTGAACCAACTACAAGATTTGCAATACTTCTTTTGTGCTCGAACAATGCGGTTTTGTGGTAATATTTTCCTTAAAAACTTGATCGTGTACCTTTTGATTTCACGATTACATCGCGGATTTATCAGAAAATGTATGCGGAATCGATAATGCAATGAATTGGTTTGTCCTAAGACTAGATATAAGCAATTCATACGTAAATCAGTTGATGGAATCAACAGCGTATAACTTCGAAGTAATCGTTAATTTTTTTTGAGTAAAAGTTATAATGAAAAGGATTACCTTCCTTTTCTCATCCCGTTTTTTTCAATTCTATCTGGAGCTCAAATAGGTAATGGAAAAAAATTGCAAAATCCATAGTAACATGTATACAAAATTATGTATTTAAAATGTCGGAGATTTAAAACGTAAACCATACTGCTAGACTGCTTGGAGGTTTATTATTATGTTGCACTGTAATCATTATTACTGATCTTTAAATAAAATAACGAAATCTCCTTAATTATTCCTTTAATTCATCATTCAGTCCTTGAATAAACCTGGTAAATATTTTCAAAATAGCAATCACTGATTATTTAGGCTTAGCGAAAAAATGCTCCCTCTGCTTTTGGACTAAGTCCACGCTAAGCCGTTAACTCAGTGAAATTCCTCTGAAAGTTTCCATCCGTGGACTAAAGCGCCAGTCGAGTAATCCTACCGAATGACTGACCCGCGCAGATAAGCTGCCCTTAAACATTTTTTCCCGCGGTAATATACCCTATCTACATTCCTTCGTGGGCGGGGGAAAGCCTTCGCCAAATAGTAACTTTTTCGCATATTTCACCGCCCAATCTTCTATTCAGTCTCGCCCTTCTTTTTTCTGGACAAATTTAACTGTAACGGAATCGATTTATTTTCTTGTTCAAGTTGCGTTTTGTCTGAATGGGATTTCGGGTTTTCTTCGAGTAACCTTTAACATTCGCGGAAGAAGGAAGACCGATTAAACGCAAACAATTGTCACTGGTCGGTTCGTTGAACTATTGAATTTCTACTATCGTTATCTTTGTGACAGAATATTCAATGGTTTTTATTGAATGAAAAACAAATTTTTAAAGTAAATTTTTAAAGCTCAATATCTTTTCAATTGGAAACAGTAAATTGGCATAACAACAATATAATGTAGGTACTTTCCTGAATAAGATTAATTTTTTTGAATTTGAAAACTCTACCAATCACATTGATGTCAAAAATTATGAGATTTTTTGTAATTATAAATTTTATTGATAGCCGTTTACCTACTTATTATTTTTATAACTTAGCGCGAGCGTGAGCAATACAAATAAATTATGGAAAAAATTGTTAATAATGTATATAATCGATTCGTCATTATTATGACTCAATAGTATACATATTATACATGTCTATTTTGTAAATAGTGATTTATTTAAAAATATAAAAAAAATTGGAAAAAATATTAATTTGGAATTTTTTCTCCTGATATATATTTTTTTCAAATATTTACTTTTATTTAAGTGATAGCAATTTTTCATAGTTACGCCAAAAAAAAATTGCTTAGTATTTTACTAAAAATAAGTATAAAACTGTTCCTATAGACTGATATCGGCCACCTTTTACTACCTGTGTAACGACATTTTTAAGAATGGTTCAAGGAGTTAGAAGTCTTCAAGTCGTGCAACGAAGCAAGCGGAGATACGAAGATACGTGAGAAGCACAATCCTTAAAGAATAATGGGTTTTAAGGATAAAGGATCTCAAACCATGCACAAAACGTAAATACAAAACTAAAAACTTGTCGAAGCATTTTTGTTTAAGGACTTGAAATACACATGTTTTACTATGCAATTTACGGCATTTCATTTTCTGATCAAATTGTTTTAAAAACCCCTTTCTGACCCTCTACAGTGATTATTTATGCGTGTCAATCTATTGTGCACAAAGATTTTAGGTTTGAGATCGATATCTATATTCTCTAAGCAAGAGTCTCTCACTAAGAGTCAATATAATTAAGAACATTATCCAAATTAAAACTACAGAAATGTTTTTGATTTTTTTGGTTGAATTATTTCGATCGATTGTGCATGGTGAACAAACATACACTTCGAGTGAAAAACTTAAGTTAATATATTTTTTTGTTTAAAAGTATAACAGATAAAATGTTGTTAATTTGTATTGTAATTTTGCAGTAGTAATCTAAAGGTCAATACATCGCCCTTAAAATAGAAGAGATTAAATTTATATTCATTTTTACAAAATAAAATAAACAAGTTACCTACCTAGTACAAATGTCCGTCATTCTCATTGGCTCCTGTTCCTTTTCGTATCTGGGCCGTATCGACAAGCTTTCAATAATCTAGCATTCGTAGTAGAAGACGCTTAAACAAAGGAAAATCCGTAGCCTTATAGAATGAGTTAGGATTAAACTGAGGAATCAATCGTTGTATCCGTTTAATTGAAGATAGATCGAAATAGAATCAAGTGTGTATAGGCAAGGAACTGATAGCGAAGTGCTAGAGATGAGAGATTGGATTCTGTAAACCGTGTGAAGCTTCCGATCGGGGGTTAAGCCACTTTTGTTCGCTCTGTCTATCTTCATTTATAGAGGGAACTTAGTTAACCCCTATCTGGTATGGAGAAATTTCGCTTGTGATTTGTTTATTTTCAGTTTGGAGACTAACAACATTTAAAATCAAGTTTTGAACTAGCCAACATCACATAATCGCTAAAAATGTGGTATTTTTTTCATAAGAATTTAAATTAGTAATTTAGTAAAAAGTATGCAAAGTTCAGCCATGGTACGTTTTATATTATAATGTAAAAGGTATTACTATAAAACTAAGACAAATTGGGTGGCTTTTGGAAAGCTAAATTCCACATTCCGAAGCTCCATTCCCAACTCACTCAAGACTCGAGTATTCAACCAATGCATTCTGCCGTCCTTACTTATGGCGCGGAAACAATGACTCTGACCAAACAATCCTCCCATAAGTTGCAAGTTGCACAGAGGAGCATGGAGAGGATTATGCTTGGAATAACATTAAGATACCGAAAAAGGAACAATTGGATCCGACGCCAGACAAAGGTCTGCGATGTGGTGCAGCGAATTGCTTGGTTGAAGTGGAAATGGACCGGTCACATAGCCAGAATGAGGAACCAGAGGCCTCAAGGACGTCCACCGATGAGATGGGTGGACGATATCAGGAAGTCTGCTGGAAAACAGTGGATGGGGACGGCGCAGGATCGGGAGGAGTGGAGACGGCAGGGAGAGGCCTATGTCCAGCAGTGGACCTCAACGGGCTGAGATGATGATGATGAAGACAAATTATTCAAAAATGTGATAATGTCATAGGTACATACTGTACATAAAAACTATATCGTTGTTTTTTACATTTTACGAATATCCTATGTTATTCCATAGAATAACCTACTCGGTTTCATAAAAAATTAAACAGGTTAATATGTTTTTTTATATCTAAGAAAAAACCAAATCATAAAACATTTTTTTTTCATTCCATAGTTAGTAGTTTTTGCTCAAAAAATTCCGTATTTCTCTATCGGTACTTCTAACTTGTAAAACCTGGTATCAAATAAAATTGGTAATAAACTAAAAATTAGGTAGAAGTTGCATGACTTTCTGCTCGTAATTAAGCTATTAAACTGCGCCGGGGTCTTGTAATAGTGTCGAAATTTGTTTCATACAATCAAAATATCCCGTTGGCATAACTATTCGCCTTATAATGTAACCACAAACACGAGAATTTTGAATTGCAAAGAGGCATGCCATAATTTGCCAACCTAGATTGTTAGATTGATATTTTGGTTTGCCCCAAACATATAATTTTAAATAATGTTTTTATCCATTTGTGTGAGTGGTGAAGAAAAACAACCCTTTGCGATAAAATTGAACTAAGCTTCTTAGAAAGTTTCATTATGAATTAATTAATAAGAAAACTTTTCAGCTACCATCAAAACTGTCTAATTTACAAAATTCATGGATCTTGATTGAGATGCATTCAATTATACATAATATCAACGACGGAAATGCTAATTAACGTAACCAGCAAACCTTATATTTTAAAGCTCTGTTAGAATAATTTATGAAAATTCTTTTAACAAAAACTTGATAAACAATGCTGGATTAGAAAATTAAAAACTAAACTCCAATTTATTTATTTTAAAAAAGTTAGAAATCATAATCACTTTAATTTAAATCATTCATAAAAGTAAAGTTTTATCAGTGTATTATTACATAAAAGCAGCATCGATATTTTATTTCGAAAGAAATAAAAATTTCATTAGGTAGGTAATATTCAAGTTTCTACGTAACTAAGTTCCTTGAATGTATGTGTTCGTCTAAAATTAATGTACTGTATTTAAATATTATCTTAACTTTAATAATTTACATACATAATCAGACATTCAACTGAGTAGCGCCAGAGTGGAATAATAATTATATTAAATATTCAATGAAGTCAACCATTTTAAAAATGAGGTTCGCATGCTAACGAACTAATTACTGTGTAATTATGTGTCGTGTATCAAATTTATTTCGTTACAATTATGATAATTTTGTTACTTCCCGGGGGATAAAAAAACAAAGGTAAAAGGCATTTGGGATTCTGAGAACACGCCCTTGTGAAATGTTTACCCTTACACTTTCCTGCTACCGGACAAATTTGTACCCCTTACTGAAGAGAAACGAGCTCTCTCGTTTTATTTCAACTACCTACCCCTAAAGAAGTGGACCTACGTGCTACCCCTGAACTAGCGATAGTACTTAATACGAACCCCAGTGACCAAGCCGGAGGTAATAATAATAAGTATGGCAAATAAACGGTGCGAATTACTTATGGAACACTATCGAAACATATAATCATATAGTAACTTATTCCTCGTCTGGAATAATGTTTTAATCGATCGTTTTTTTTTCATTTCTGTACCTACCGTCATAATTTTTACTTAAATGTTTAGGACAGCTATTTATAATGAAACAATGACTAGATTTTTCGAAGTTTAATAATGAAAATGAAATAAAAACGTTTATCATTAATATTTCAATGGCACTTAATAAATTTTAATGTAAAGATAAAATGCCTTATATTTGTTTCAGATTGAGTACTTAATCAACTTTTAGGTTTTCTAAAATGAAATTAGTGTACCGTATTAGGGTAACGTATCAAACAAACACATACCATTTTATTATTCCTACCACATACCATTTTATTGTGTCAGTATAATCTGAAACTACACATGAAACTTTGCATTTTTGTTTGAGATTCTTTGCGTATTTATTTTTTGCGCAATTTTCAAAATTAAATTACTTTCACGCACATAATATTGCCTGGTACCAACAGCCTGCTAAACAATTACCAAGTCCCTAGATTTTTTTTCTTTACTTCCATTAACTTTTGCAGTTTTAATAAAGTTGTAAAACAAAACTTAAAGATATAACTCTTTCTTCATAACTTAAGCGACAGTTAAATTTTTAAAATAATCTAAAGCTGTAGGTGTAAACGTGATAGGTTTACATAAGATTCCATTAAATATGTTAAGTAAGATGTTGGTCCATTTGAAGGCTGTGCACATTCTCCCAATGGCCGATGGAATTTCCTCTAACTCCCGTTAGTTAAAGATAAGTGATGCTTGCAAAATTTAATTTCCTCCCCCACGTCCCTTAAACCTTGGGGTAATACCGCCGCCTTATTTAGGTCCCAAATATATTGCGGACTGAGATATAGATAACAATAAGTAAGTCCTTTATTCAAACGAAATTATTGTGTTCAATCTCCTTTAAAAAAAAATTGTGATCAATTGCTACTAAAATTTAAAATATATTAACTCAATGTTTGAAATTTATTATGTATTTTATTTTATTTATTTATAACATTTCACATTTAATATAATCACAATAATGGGATGGCGACTAAATCAGTAGAGACCCATGCCAATGATCTGGCCCCGACTCTAGATAGTCCGTGTCAAGTCAGGGCATTGTAATATTATACATAACACATTGTAGTACTAAACATAATTAAATATTTACATAATTAGTATAATAGAACCAAGTTTGGATTTCACAAATTTAGAATTTACAAAACAATATTTTTGCATACCAAATTTTTATAATTACATAGCTATATTTCTGTGGTGTCTAGGAAAAGGGGCATGAGTCAGTCAGGCATAATTTTTACAAAACGACCGTTTATTGATTCTCTGCTAGTGCCTGTAAAGTTTTTTTGATATATTTTTTATGACTCTTCTTAAAGATGATTCAAATAAGTTATTTAACCTAAAATAATTTTATAAAATCTTTAGAGACACAAGCAGTGAATTAGTAAAACAGAAACAGTAAAAATTATGCCTGACTGACTCATGCCCCTTTTTCCTAGACACCACAGATTTATGCAGGCATTTTCAATATATACACGACCCTTTAGACTTACCCAAATGAAACACACTTTTGATTTAAACTACTTATTTATTTTTAAAATGCCAACCGGTTTCGGAGATATTCTTCAGGGCTTTGTATCATCATCATCATCATACCATATATCCGCTCCCTATGTGTAGCATAT
Organism: Micrasema minimum; assembly: GCA_022494985.1. Classification (NCBI taxonomy): domain Eukaryota; kingdom Metazoa; phylum Arthropoda; class Insecta; order Trichoptera; family Brachycentridae; genus Micrasema; species Micrasema minimum. The sequence goes on from JAGVSP010000996.1 coordinate 10,980, forward strand.
GTAATCCACAAACTGCCTCCAGTCCAAGCGATCGGCGATAGGCATTGTATACAAAAGTTTAAAACAAAAGCGTGTTTCTTAAAATATATTGTTGAAACCATCGACAAACTTCTTTTATCGAAGGTTGAAACAGTGTCTGTACAATTTTTATGTGTATACTTACACTACTAATACTACTACTCTTCCTTATCCGCACCCAATGTTGCATAGGACACTGCATTGGTACACCAAGTGCAGTGAATCTTGATAATTTCTTACATAAAGGCACTTACGCTTCAGCGCCAGCCCAAGGTATCAAATATTAAATTATTCCTTAGAACTCGATTCAATGAAGGTTTTATTATATAAATGGATCGTTATGCATTTTTCTTTTTTTTTTGCTGAAACAAATGTGATTACAGTGGAATCTATATTAAATTAGTTTAACTGGTAGCAAAACAATCGATTGACTAAACAGATTCGTGTTTATGAACTTGACATTTATGATGGATTGCTAGACCAATAATGTTGACTGGACTAGCAATCCACCTAGAATAATAGCGTTATATTGTATATGTTAGTATGCAGCTGATTTTCCCAATCTGATTTGAATAAAAATGAAATGAAAAAATGTGTCTATTCTTCAAAGTTTTCTGAACAGTAAAGTATTATAGAAATTACATGGTTTGGTTAAAACCAAAGATAAAGTCTGATCGCCTTGCTTTTATATATGTAAAGATAGACATGACATAAACAAGACATAATTAAGTACAAAAATACTTGAAGTGGTCATGTCAAGTCTTAATAATCGGAAAAGATGCACTCATGCAGAGGAAGCAATGGGAGTGTGCCAGGACTGAATGGCGTTCTATCCTCTCTGACTTCCCTTTCGCAAAAATGACACCACAGTTAGTTAATTAGTCAAGATATGCAACTATTGGAATGCCAATGCAGTGCCACATTATGATCTTTTGGGTGCGGATAAGGGAAAAAAATAGTTTAAAACTTTAGAAAAATAAACAGTTTTTTGGCTAATATCTAATATGGAAAACAGTAGATTTCGAAGTCAATTACTGTATTGTACAGTAAATAGGTTTTTTTCTCCAAATTTCGTGATTATTACCACCAGAACTGTATTTTCACTAAAGTAATTATTTCCCCAGAGCGGATTTTGTGAGTTAAGGTAAGTGTTAGCAATATCTGTGATCGGTGATAACCTAACACGCCTTATAACACGCTAAGCCACAATTAAGTAAGTCAAACTAAAAAATTTGCTTCCGAGAAAACTGCGATTTTCTTCCGCTTAGATTCGAATCTTTTTCACGAAAAAAGCATGCATATCAAATAATACTTCTAACATTAATCAATTCTTTTCAAAACGAGTGCTCATAATTTTTTACACCAGAGAATAAAATCGTTATTCTCCAATCATTATAGGACTTCACAATTTAACAGAAAAATATAAGTTAACGTTGGAATGAAATAAACAAATTATAATGTCATGTAATAATGCATGAAGTTACCTTACCTATGTTTTCTTCGCCTCTTTTTTCACCGCCTTTGACCCTTCATATGTGGAGCATGTATAATGTATAATATTCTTAAAAACAGCTACTGGAAACAGTTGTAATATTTTCATCATTTTCATTTAAAAAACTTAATGTTTTGGTCAAATACTTATTGGTTACAAATCATTCTATCATTTTGGTCATATAAATTTAAAAATCAACTTCAGTAAATCCCCGCTCTCCCGTTAATAAAAACACAAAAATGTACAATTAATATAATGAATTGTATCTATATACAAATATACATAAATGGTAACATTTGTAACGTAATGATTAAGATGCTGGACTCACGAAACAAAGGTTCCAATTTCGATTTCCAGTGAGAGCACAAAAGATCAAAAGTAATTTCCTACATGCCTCGGTGTTTGTAATGTTGTTTCACAAAAAGTTTTTTTTAAACATGTATACATGTATTGATTTATTTTATTTTACGAAATTCACATTACAAAATGTAGAAAATTCGTATCAAAATTTAAATATTTCGATTACTTTGAATTTACATAAACGAGTGCATTCTACTTTGCTTTACTTTGAACGGTATCGCAAGTTAGAACCCAGCACATGTTGCATGGAAGTGCAATAAACATCTAACATTATGTACTGAAGTAGATGCCGTTAAAATGTGCAAGAATTAAAGTACGTTTAAGTGAAGTGTCAGATGCCATAAGTTAGGTGCCTTGGGAAAGCTGAACTTGGCAGCGGAAATAAACATCGAGATACATTTTCTGAACTCTTCTGTATCTACATATAATACATGTTATTCCTAGAATTCTAAGGCCGTATATACAAACGTTAAGTGCTAAATTTAAATACATTTAGGGGACACGCGGTCGCAAGACATGAGGTTGCGGACTCGATTCTCGGCGGGGTTAATGTGAAATATTAAATCCATTGTGATTTTACACACATAAAAGTATTTCATGCGTAATACCTTGCACTGGTGCTAAAGCGTAAAGTGCAAATTATAGGGGATAGAAAACTGTACAATTTCTTGTTTGCAAACTGTCCCGTATAAAGCGAAAACTGTATGGAATATTGAAAGGTCGGCGAGACGTTTGGCCGACCTGACAGTTAATGTTTTTTTTATCTAAATGTTCAAGTAAATACTGATATATTGAATGCTTTTAAAAACGTAAAAAATAAAGGTTGTATATGAAATATGTATTTAAACTAAGTTAGATGATACCTAATACAGGCACTGAAGAGTAAAAAACATTAGCTTTGCTTTTTTTTTTATTTGTTCGTATAATATATATACTTTAAAAAGGATACACAGCCCATTGTGTACCATTACAGTGCCCCTATGCACCAATGCAATAATTTAATAAATAAATGAAAAAAAAAAATATCTTAACGAACAATATTACAAAATACATAGTTGAAATAAATTTGTCCTCGCAGGGGTAACCCGTCCTTAGGACTAATTTTACAATTATTATTATGTCTTAATTAATTTGGAAATTAAAATTTTAAAAATTATCAATTAAATTTATTTGTTAAAGGTTAAATTCATTTTGTATTAACTCTACTCTACCCGCCTCCACAAATCAATTTGACACAACTTTTTGAGAAAACAAGTTATTGTTTTATTGTTGTCTGATTGACAAAGGGAGCATGTTGTAAGAGCTTGATTTATTTATAATTAAGGCCCCATAGAAAATAAGAAGAAAACTAATATTTTAATTGCTCCTGAAAAGAGACTTTTATATATTTTAATCACAACCTATATACATAAATAACTAAAAGAAAAATTTCCCATTCAGTTTTATATTAAAAAGATGATGACAACGTTGTATTTAATATATCCACGTTGTTTATCGTTTTGTATGTTCATTCCCAAGAGAGTGGTTCTTGGAAACAAATCATTAATATGTGCATTTGTCCTAGAAATATTCATGTATTATTTACGGACAAGGGAATGAATTACATTAATTAATTAACTACAAATATACAAGGTATCATCAAACACATTTTAAATACAAATGTCTCATGATTATATATAAAATTAAGACAAAACGATCAGTTGACATTATATTAGTTCCGGGTTGAGTTTAAGTAACTTTTAGGAAAATATTTGTTAAATTATTAATAACTCCTTAACATTAAAAAAAAAATAACTAACCATCATGTCATTATCCGGAAGCACCATACACCAAGCACAAAATAATCATATTTTAAACTCGTATGCCAAACGTTTAAACCTATTGCCTATGTTTTATTTATTTATATTCTTATTTTTTTATATTTTATGTATTGTAATCTTATATAATACGTTTAATTTTTATAAACAACATTTTAGAAGTTTGTCACCAAATACTTGTAGACAAAAACTGTAATTCTAAAACCCTTTAGCGGGGCTAATCATTACAATTTGTACATCGTCAACAGAAGACGAAGAAACTTGGAAGGGAAATATGGATATCTAGGCGTTTTACGAAGGGCTAATGACCTGTCATTGGTCTGGGTTAGAGTGGGTTAAAATAGTGGGTTAAGTGGTGTTAAAGTTTAAAGGTTTCTGCTAAAATGCTTCGCAATTATTCTCAATGCGATAGACAGAGATTTTACATGTGAAGCATCGCGCCATTTCATCTGAATAATTGTGCAATAATGGATATCAAATACTAGTGTAATGGGAATGTTGTAATACATCAAGTGGCCACTTAAACCCAAGACCAATGACAAGGTCATGCAAGACCCTGTAAAACGCCTAGATATCCATAATTCCCTTGCCAAGTTTCTCGATCTCCTGTTGAGAAGTCAAGATGTGTATTATTTTTGCTTGACTTTTAATTCTATGTTGCTTACGTTTAAATTATATGCCAAATATAATCTTATGGAATATGTTAATTATTTTTGCTTAAAAACAGCAATGCATAGGTAATTTATATAAAACATTTATTTTGTAAAACCCCCTGGTCGTAAATAAATAAATAAAAACGTCACGGCGATTGTTCGTTTATTCGTGGAAAACAAAATTCTGTTCACCAAATAATTGATATCGTGAAGATTTGAAGATGAATAAAATATTGACTAGAACTGAACATTTAATTAAAAAGTTAGTATAGAGTTTGAAGCCCTTTTTCAAATCTATAACTTTTTTATTTATTTAAAGCCTTTGTATTACTAATAATGATTATAATGAACTAGGTACACGAGAACAAGAAGAAACTAGGTGTCTGTGCTGAAAGTCACCAACTCGCTTGGGTATCTGCTAATAAATTGAAACATGTTTTTCATGATGCTAAAAATGTATTACTTTTGCTCCCGATTTTATAAAAGCATAATATCGCATGGTTCATTTAATTTTTGTGCGTTTTTTAATATTTTGAAACCCAATAACCAGAGTTCCAAAAATAAACATAGCAAAATGGTGCCTGTATTTATTTATAAATGTAAAAAGAAAATAATAAATTACAATTTGACATCTCAACAGAGACGAGAAGTTTGGAAGGGAATTTGGATATCTAGGCTTTTACAGGGCTTAAAACCTGTCATTGACTGGGTTATAAGGCCACTTGATGTATTACAACATTACCCATTTCGCCTAGTATTTGATATCTATATCTGCCAATTATCAGAACTCGTATATATACAGTGAAATGGCGCAACGCTTCACATGTGAACACTCTGTCATCCATGAGAAAAATTGCTAAGCATTTAAGCAGAAACTTTTATGGTTGGAAGTGAAATTCTTACCGAATTTTATCACCTACTAGGAAACGCCTGATAATGTCAATTTTTTTTATGCTTTTAACTTTTACTAGAATATTTTTTTTGCGAAATGGGGAATGTTGTAATACATTCAGTGATCACTTAACCCAGCCAATGACAGGTCATAAGCCCTGTAAACGCCTAGATATCCATTTTCCCTTCTAAACTTCTCGTCTCTGTTGAGATGTCAATTTTTTTTTTAAAAAAATTTTATATAGATTTAGTACTATATTTTTTTTTTACATAGACTAATATAATAACATTACACTTAATTTTATTATTTTATTTTCCTAACTATTCTACCGTTCTACATTTTTCCATTTAGCTATAATATAATACCTACACTAATAATTTTCACAAATATATTTTTACATTTAACCCTAGATAATTTTACATTTTTGTTAATTTCTTATTTCACCTGGAATATCCTCATACATGATTTTAATGCCCTTATACATTAGACAATTTTGTGACATTTTTATGGAATTAAATGTTAGCTCGTAATGGGTAAAATCCAGTTTTTGTATTTGGACACACTCAAAATGTGGTTTATAAGTAAAGAATATTTCATACGTTAAAACTATATGAAAGTCTACTTTGCATATTTTGTAACAAATTTAAAATATTTAGCGTAATATAACTTTTAGCTTTTTCTCCGAGACACGTGTGTGATGCACACTCCACACGTGGTCTAGTTATCTAACGCCACATTGAAACAATATCAATACGTTGTATTCGCCAGTAAACTATGTTTTATTAGGTGTATCATTTCAAAGTAGAATCGTTACAAATTGTAAGGGTCAGTATTTTAAATTCATATAAAACAATATTAGTGTACTATAAATAAAACATTCAATCTAATATGCAGTTTTTGTGGTATTTTTTTGTCGCTTACAAGTAAAATACAATACATAATAAACAATATTTTTTGCACGAAAATCTCGCTTCATTAAATGCATTGTGATGAGAATGCCAATGATCTGTGTTTTGTTAAATTTATTTTTTTATTTGCTTGCTTTCTATATTGCTTTCTAATACTGTATTAAAATATATGTTTACATAGTTAAAATGAGATCCTTTCACACCATGAGAGATGTGTCATCTGTTAAATCTGTATAAAAAATTCACAGCTGAAATGCTTTAAAAAATCAGTTTGTAAAACAGCTTATAATTAAAAGATCAAGTTCAAATGACAAAACCATAAAATAAATATTTTGAAAAATTAGCTTAACAGAAACATTGTCCTTACAATACAATATTCCGAGAGACCGGTGACCTTTGACGAGGAAAGAGGAGTGTGAAGTGTGAGGGGTTGAGACGCTGTTGCCATGGAGACGTTTCATCGTGCTACCATGACACTCTTATATCATCGTATCTCGTAGCTCCCTCTCACTGATGCCGATGCGATGCGATACAAGGTTGTTACGTTTTTGGATCTCTCTATTTGTACTTGGAAAAATAGGTGATATTATTATTTAAAGGGGGGGATGAACAACGAAATTACAAATGACGGAATATTACAAGAGAAAATTTTATTACTGAACAACAAATAAAATGGTGCATAATATATATGTTTTGTATACTTAAGTAAAAGTATTGAATTTCAAAACTATTACCATATTTCTTTTCTTAGTATACTTTGTCAATTTTTTAAATAATAATAGTTTATTTATTTATTTCAAACTTCATGTACAATTACACAGCAAGTGTACAAGTGCGGGGTTATTGAATTTAAGCAATATCTTCCAACCAACTTGTTGTCTAATCAAAAGCCGAAATGATGAAGCAACTCAATAAAACATTACATAAACTGCAGTTTTGAGTACATAGGTGTAATTTATGATTTAATGATTTAAAAAATTCGTGTTGTTGCCTACCTATGTAAAAACAATAAATTAGATTATCTGCAAATACTACTCAAGTAACCTTAAGTTAAAAAATAATTAAGTTAAAAAATAATTTGCCTAAAGTTTATTTTCACATCTTCACGTTTGTGAAAATTAATCTAAGCTTCAAATTGTGAGGCGCACAGTTTACACCTGTACTGTGCGAACAAGTCTCCTGCACGGCATCAGGTCCTTCATTTAATATTTTAATTTTAGATCCTCCCAGATATGTTATCCCATAAAATCGATAGGAAAAACTATTTTTACAACAATATATTTCTATGTGAATTTTCGATATTTCGATTCATATTACTGGCATACTAGGGTAGGGGTGCTTAAAAATAACTTTTCACCCATATATCTGTCAAACCAATAATAATAGATTGCTCAAAATTATGCCAACAATAGTTCGTTTTAATATTTATAACGAAATATTGTTCATTATTAAATTTATACGTAGAAGCATTTGATCTAAATGAAAATGAAAAAAAATCTTTCCATCATGCAATATAAACCCAAGACAAAACAAAAAAACTGAAAAACTCACAACTTTTGTTTTTTACACCTCAGTATAAAAATATTTCAATTTGAGTATCACAAAGCACAGTGGCGGCTTCATAACGACCGTTTTCCCTGAGTGTATTAAATTATACTTCGAGGGGCGATAATTCCAAGCGAAAGTTCGTGTTCAACGAAAGCCCGTATTTTACTTATAAACTGGAAACGTTTACAGAACAATACAACCTGTTGCTGGCACCGGCTCGGCAAGAGAAGGAAACGGGGCTCTTTGTGGGGTGAGGCGGTATACTACATAGTACATATCCAACAGCCCAGCCCAGCACAAATTGTCCCTGTTAGCCGCTACTGAGGACTTTTACGAGGGCGTTTAATGTACCCAGCTCGGGTACAAAACGAATTAACCCGTTTATGGGGTGCTAATTTTACTGAGCTTTTAATCAACTCTGCAATGAATATAATGACTTGTGAAACATTTTATTCGGCGTGGTTTTATTACTGATATCTTAAATTATAACTAGGACAAAACATTATTATTAGATAATATGGTATAATCGAAAATTCTTTTACAATTTGACATCTCAACAGAGACGAGAAGTTTGGAAGGGAATATGGATATCTAGGCCTTTACAGGGCTTATGACCTGTCGTTGGCTGGGTTAAATGGCGCCACTGTATATTTGCAGATATGGATATCAAATACAAGGTGGAATGGGGAATGTTGTAATACATCAAGTGGCCACTTAACCCAGCCAATGACAGGTCATAAGCCCTGTAAACGCCTAGATATCCATATTCCCTTCCAAACTTCTCGTCTCTGTTGAGATGTCAAATTGTAATTATTAGCCCGTAATGGGTGAAATCCAGTTTTTGTCTACAAGCATTTGGACACACTCAAAATGTTGTTTATGAAAATTCTTTCACTTATTATGCTTGACTACTATCATTAGCGCTTTGTAGGTGTCTCTAGCATTTTATTACGTGTGATACCTTGGACTGGTACTGAAGCGTAGGACTGATCATCCTACCTTCATCTAATAAAATGATCAAGATACACTGTACTTAGTGTTTCAATGCGTGCTCTAAGCACCATTGGGTGCGGATAAGGGAAAGTAGTAGTAGTTATCTATAAGCCAATCTGTTCATATTATCGATTAATTCGGTTCGGTTATAAAAAGCGTTGTCCTTCACATAACACGCTAGCGACTGTAAAGTTAGTAGCACTAAAATTGGTTACGTATGTGGGTCTATAGTCTAGTGAATCTACACTGACAAAAAAAAAAAAGCGTAATTCCTCATAATTTAATCCAAATATTAAAAAAAGGATTGCAATAATTACGAATTACGAAAATCAAATAAATTATTATGAGTTGAATAGATGAATCATTTGGCACCGTGATAAATCTTACTATTCAACCTATATCTGTTTAAATATTATTTACATAGAACCTACATACCTGCACATGTCCAAAATTGTATAAAGTGATTTTTATCATGTAGTTTTTTGTGAAATTTAAAACTACGAGTAACTGCTATCAATCGGATAATTTTCATTGACACTGTAACCAAATTGATTTCTGGCACCAAGACCCTTGTTTGATCAATTAATTTATAAAGGTACATTTTTTCGTCATTATTGAAGTCCGTTTTAAATTAGAATTTTTAGGAATAACGCGTTTCATTTTTCTCAGTATACAGCTACAGAAAAGTCAATAAATAATCCATGTCCTTAATAAATTACGCACATGATATTTCCTCTTAAGGTTCTTAGTACGAATGCTCGGTGCTCGAATTTCGGTATTTTCCGCTACTCATACATTTGCAAACGGTGTACACGCACACACTCTTAGTTTCAGGGTCGAAACAACACGACGCGTGACACACGAATAAACGACAATTGATAATATACATACTACCCACATATATGCGTCACAACTGCGATGTATATAATTAATTGTTGGGTAATCTAGGCCCTGGAAGACATATACCAAAAGAATCGAATGATTTATTTACACATTTTACTCCCATAAACACTTTCCAACCGTATTGCAGTAAAATATTCAAATCTAAATTTTTAAATTCTACACAACAAATGCATCTCATTCACATTTTGCTGTCAGGTGTCTCACTAGGTTTTGATTTCAATAACATCAAAAAATAAATAACTAAATCCAACGGTAACGGAAAACGCAACAGGACCATATTGATGAATTCCCAACTTTAATTAGTCTTTCAACATTTTGGGTGTGTTCAAATACTTGTACACAAATCTGGGTTTATTCCATGACGGGAGTTGGTATATATTTCATTTTTATATCTCTACAAAGATAAAGTAGATTTTTTTACAAATTCGGGAATATGGATATTCAATCAATCAATAATAAAATAAACAACATTTTGACTGTGTCCAACCCTTGGGCGACTCTGGTTTCTAGAGACTTCTCGTCGCTTAGGGTTTTGTTCATTTTTACGTTCATTTTTCTATTGTGTAGATAGTCAAGTAGAAGTATTTTTATATTTCCTCGTATTCCGTTTTTGTCCATACCTCGTTACCTAAAAATGATACTCATCATCATTTTATGAAAAAAATGTAATTCAACCATCTTGGATCTGAAAATAAACGCTAAATTCGAAATCAGAGCCCCCGAGAACCATTAAAACGATACCCAACATCATTTTATGAAAAAAAGTTGCGTCCGCCATCTGGATCAAAAAATAAACGCTATATTCGAAATCAGAGCCCATAAAACCATTAAAACGATACCCAACATCATTTTATGAAAAAAAGTTGCGTCCGCCATCTTGGATCCAAAAATAAACGCTATATTCGAAATCAGAGCCCATAAAACCATTAAAACGATACCCAACATCATTTTATGAAAAAAAGTTGCGTCCGCCATCTTGAATCCGAAAATAAACGCTAGATTCGAAATCAGGGCCCCGGAAAACCCTTTAAACGATACGCGACATCATTTTTTGAAAAAAAGTGGCGTCCGCCATCTTGGATTTAAAAATAAACGCTAGATTCGTAATCAGGGCCCTTAAAAACCCTTTAAACGATACCCCACATCATTTTATGAAAATAAAAAATCGGTGTGCGTCAGACCACACGGTGGAAGTTATACTTCTTTGGCCATTCTCATACACCCACTCACGCACACAAACAGACAGGATATATTAATGAAATATAAGACATTTTTTAATATTATTCAATATATTTATATTCAATATATTATACGTGACTTCATTATTATATTATACACCTATATTATCATTATCAGTTATTTCTTCTATCAATAAAAGTATCGATACTTGTATCAAAACAAGTATCAGATACAAGCATCAGTGACTGTGGCGCCATTTTCTCTTAAGCGCCATTTTCTCTTAAAAATCAGCGTGACGCGGTTTCTCGACCAACATCCCACCCCAAAGTGTCTAACGGCGCAAAGAAGTATAACTTCAAAAGTTGCGTCTGCCATCTTGGATCTGAAAATAAACGCTAGATTCGAAATCAGGGCCCCTGAAAACCCTTTAAAGGATATGCGACATCATTTTTTGAAAATAAGGTACGTCAGCCATCTTGGATCTGAAAATAAACACTAAATTCGAAATCAGAGCCCCCGAGAACCATTAATACGATACCCCACATCAATTTATGAAAGAAAGTGGCGTCTACCATCTTGGATTAAAAAATAATCGCTAGATTCGAAATCAGAGCCCCAAAATACCCTTTGAATGATACCCCACATCATTTTATGAAAAAAAGTTGCGTACGCCATCTTGGATCCGAAAATAAACACTATATTCGAAATCAGGGCCCCCGAAAACCATTTAAACGATACGTAACATCATTTTATGAAAAAAGTTGCGTCCGCCATCTTTTATTTAAAAATAAACGCTAGATTCGAAATCAGGGTCCCTGAAAACCATTTAAACGATACCCCACATCATTTTATGAAAAAAAGTTTCATCCGCCATCTTGGATCCAAAAATAAACGCTATATTCGAAATCAGAGCCCATAAAAACCCTTTAAACGATACGCGACATCATATTTTGAAAAAAAGTTGCGTCCGCCATCTTGGAATAAAAAATAAACGCTAGATTCGAAATCAGGGCCCCTGAAAACCCTTTAAACGATACGCGACATCATATTTTGAAAAAAAGTTGCGTCCGCCATCTTGGAATAAAAAATAAACGCTAGATTCGAAATCAGGGCCCCTGAAAACCCTTTAGACGATATGCGACATCATTTTTTGAAAAAAAGTGGTGTCCGCCATCTTGGAATAAAAAATAAACGCTAGATTCTAAATCAGGCCCCCTGAAAACCCTTTAGACGATATGCGACATCATTTTTTTTGAAAAAAAGTGATGTCCGCCATCTTGGAATAAAAAATAAACGCAAGATTCGTAATCAGGGCCCTTAAAAACCCTTTAAAAACGATACCCCACATTATTTAATGAAAAAAAGGTGCGCCCGCCATTTCGGAATTAAAAAAAATCCATATGCTCTACATGGGAAGAAATTATGTAATGGTGATGATAATTATTAAAAAAAAAACAAGAAAAATAATTTGGCATTCTACAAATAGAATATATATCATTCGGGAATTGTGCGAGTCCATATGCTCCCCATGTCCGCCTCGTAACATAGTGGTAGCGCATTTGGCTACCGTGCATGGGGTCGCGGGTTCGATTCCCGTCAAGATGAAATATTTATTTACATGTTATTTTCATATTAATATTTCATGTGCGATACCTTGGACTGGTACTGAAGCGTAAGACTGATCATCCTACCTTCATGGCTCCCGATGACAAACGGCAAAATTGCGGTTTATCGGGACGGCATTATTTTTTGTTTTCTAATGTTATGTTTATTTTCTCAATAAAGAACACTTCTCCATGTAATAAAATGGTCAATATACACTGTATTGCTGTACCGTTGGGTGCGGATAAGGAAAAGTAGTAATAGCATAAATATAAAGATTCTTGTAGCTGGAAGAAGGAAAAAACTGACACAGAATAATATAAAAACATTAAATTTGTTGTTTTCTATCAAATAAAATATTTATATTACTAAAAATACTTGATTTTTTCACCAATGGTTAAAACACCTGGTTTGTGTACGTATACGCATTTTAAATTTTAGGACCAACGGACGTGACCTTCCCGTCCGAAAGCCGAATGGCGAATGACTTTTGAATTTTGAATCGGCTACTGATTCGAACAAAATCTTACAATAGTAATTTGTATGAAAAAATCTTCAAAAAAAATAGCGTCTGTTTGACAACGTATTGCGGAAAAACTAAATTGTTTTTTGCCATTATTTTTGATTACAGGATGAATAATTATATTTTTAATAAACTGGTATTCTTTTAGAAATGAGGTGTCACTAATAAAGAAACGCCGGCCTAAACGCCACAACGCTATTCGAGAGTTTTTCATAAAATTCGCGAATTTTTTGTGACGTAATTATAGTACTTAAGAGAAAGATTTTTAATCACAGGAAACATCATTATGTTGAGTAGCAAAAAACATTTTTTTATCATAGAAATATAAGTAATTACACATTTAAAACCCAAAACGCCTAACCCTGTTTCGGATCGTTTCGGATCGTTTATCCTTAACACAAAGCAAGGTTGTGTTCGTGCACTGGTCTCGATTAGCATAAGTTTGTATATATTATGGATACATTACGATCATGTATTTTGGAATGCCGCGATGCTAATATCTCCACTTAATTGTTTATTAAATTAGGAAGACTATAAACGACACTTAAAAATCGTATACGTATTTAGCAATCAACACCGCGCTCTGTACATTTTTTGAATGAAAATCATATGCACTTCTGCATGAAATAAAAAAATAAATATGTTTGCTTAATTTTATTGCTTCGATTGCTTCGGCATTCACTTTGCAATACTTCATAATGAATTCATCATCATCATCTCAGCCCGTTGAGGTCCACTGCTGGACATAGGCCTCCCCTGTCGTCTCTGCTCCTCCCGATTCTGCGCCGTTCCCATCCACTGTCTTCCAGCAGACTTCCTGATGTGTCCATCCATCTCATCGGTGGACGTCCTTGAGGCCTCTGGTTCCTCGGTCTCCACACCAGAACGCGTTTCATCCATCTGTCGTCCGTCATTCTGGCTATGTGACCGGCCCATTTCTACTTCAAACCAAGCAATTCGCTGCACCACGTCGCAGACCTTTGTCTGGCGTCGGATCCAATCGTTCCTTTTTCAGTTTCTTAATGTTATTCCAAGCATAATCCTCTCCATGCTCCTCTGTGCAACTTGCAACTTATGGGAGGATTGCTTGGTCAGAGTCATTGTTTCCGCGCCATAAGTAAGGACGGACAGAATGCATTGGTCGAACACTGAGTGAGTTGGGAATGGAGCTTCGGAATGTGGAATTTAGCTTTCCAAAAGCCACCCAAGAGAGATTTATCCTCCTATCCACCTCGCTGGTCTGACCGTCTGGTTATAATGAATTATGATTAAATAAAACTATATTATATTATAAGTGTTTTCTGCCTTCGATGGTAGAACTTTACTACCGATACCGGGTACCGTTATTATATTTTTATAGAATAAATAAAGTTAGTATAACATTGTTTTGTTCAATCATAATTCATGTATACATTCTCATTACATGTATTAAGTATTTAAAAATGCACTACATATTATTTCCTGCTCTCTCTGACTATTTGAAAGGAGCCCCAATATTGAAATATTCTAATATCATAGAACTCAAATGTTCCTTTATTAATAAAAAAGTGCATGTCTTAAATTATTTATTAGTCAATACTACCCCAAATTCAATATCTTTGGATCAATTTTATCAAAATGAATTAGCATGAAAATATTATGTACGATTTTTGTTTATTTCTACGTAGGGTCTATATTTTGCGTGAGATGATCTATAATCAAAAAACCACCAGCATATATTATTATAACAAAAAAAATAGACTTTCGCATTAAAAAAAGCATAATTATTTTTACAATCATATTATTATGCTGTATTGAGTCGTTTTCCTTGTAATCTACATTAAATTTTAATTTAAACACTTAAATGTAGAAAATTAGATCCAAGTTAATTTATATTTTGGACAAGGAAGGAGAATAATCCTGCGCAGCTCGTAATCTTTATGGCTACCTCCTTGTATCGAAAGACCTTGACTTTTGAAGAAAAAATCTTATTATTTCTTCTATGGCTTATAGCCAGGTTAATTTGTTAGTTAGGTTAGTAAGATCAGTTACTCGTAAATCAACTAGGCTATTCTTGAAACGCCATTACAGTATTATAAAAACGACTTTTTAATGTACACATGTAACATAAAACTTCAAAAATACTGAGAGTAAAAAAGCAAAATTCAATTTTTATTTTAGAGGAGTTAAAGAATGTAAAAGAACACCAAAACATGTCAGAATCTTCATACATGGAAAAGGCTTTCATTACGTAATTTTTTGCACTACTTTACTATTAAGTATAAAAACTTATTATTTTTGTAATGTAGTCAGAACGTAAGTATAAATACTTATTATTTTTGTAATGTGGTCAGAACGTAAGTATAAATATTTATTATTTTTGTAATGTAGTCAGAACGTAAGTATAAATACTTATTATTTTTGTAATGTAATCAGAATGTAAGTATAAATACTTATTATTTTTGTAATGTAGTCAGAACGTAAGTATAAATACTTATTACTTTTTTATGATTTATCTTCTTACTCTACTGTTTAAATGCATGGTTAAAAAAGCACACCAAATATATTTATTATTATAGATAGCGTGTCTATGTTGTAGTTCCGTATTATTTCCCTTGGAAGTTATGTAATTACTCATTACAATATTAATAATATAATCATGAAATTAACAATAATAACTGAAGCATTGTGATTAATTAAATCATTCGATAGATTATGTTAAAAGTTAAAACCACCATGAGATATTATGCAATACGTTCAATCGATTTTAATCCATCACGGGATTATGGATAGATTATGTAAATTGTGGTTATTTATGATTTATTCACAAATTTTCTATTCGCCAAACAAAAAATTGTTGATGTGGTATAAACAATTGTATGGGTAAAGTGGCAATTGGTGGGTCACATATGATGAATTATTGAGAATAATACATGTGTGAAAACTATTTTACTACTAGGAGTTTGGCCTCTATCCTCTATCTTCCATTCTCTCTCCCTACCCTTTCGGGGAAATGGCGAGATGGTTAGTTAGTTAGTTAGTTTAGCCTCTTTGTCTAGTCTCTACGACGTGACTGGTTGGAATTCTAGCTCCCTAGAAGACTAGTTTTATTTATAAAGTTAGTGAATTGTCAATACTGCAATTATAAAATGTTGCAGATATTGATTTATTTGAGTGCATTTAATTTTTTAATACATTGTTATTTTTAATGAATTCCTCACTGGGCAAACAATTGGTCAAAGTTATTTTTTACCGTGTAAGCGCCCGTGATTAAATCTGCATGGAATTTGAGAATTTTAGAAACATCTTTTTTAATATTGATAAAATGGTAATCTTAGATCACACCAAACGAAAGAGTTTAGTCCCCCTTCGCTTTAAAAATTACAATAATGTTAGCTGCCCTTTATATATTACAAATCCTACACACGGTGAGTATTTTCTAATACGAATGAGAACAGCTGCCAGTAAATTATGTTTTAAAAATGCTGCCTTAACGTTTTGCCTTTTCAATCCTAACAGGTAAATGTCACATCAATTTAATAAAAGTTATTACTAAATTGACAGTTCGTTAGTTCACTGATAGAAAACAGGATCCAATAATATTTTACCAAGGTTGGATATTGAACATAATACAAAGAATGATAATTTTTTTTTAAAATTAAAATAAATCTATGCAATCTTACCAATAATTTGCGCATATTTCGAGTTGTAAATACGATTATCAATAAAGCCTTCAACGGCTTGTGAATTAGAAAATAGGGACGCGTCGTGTCGCAGTATTGGATTGGAACCGACGATCCTGGACTCAGAGACCGCGACGCTACCACACTGGGCCACCACGCCGTATAATATTTCAAGCTATGCAATATACACTACTTGTACATCATAGGAAACCCTTCGTATAATAGGTATATTTAACCGTTATTGCAAAATAACAATAGTGAGCATGAAGCAAATAAAAAATTTTGTAAGGCAGAAAAAAATCACAAAATCATACGGGGCAATCCGTTTCGTAGCACCGGATAATTACCCAGCGATCATTAGATACGTACAGTTAAAAGTTTGGGTTGTAATACGTATGGTATCACATTTGATGAAGTACTAATTATTGTATATCAGTTATAATTATATTCACAGAAAAAATTGTGTCTACAATCCTTTAGGAATACTCGTTGAACATGGTAAAAAACATTGGAGGTTTACATTCCAGACCGTAATAGAACATTAATTTATAGTATTGCTATTTTCGTTGTATTTTATTTCGCTTTATTTAATTATATTTATATTTATATCGGAGCACAAAGTGAACAAACATATCGATTACAAATGAAAAGCAGACGTAAGCAAGTTATTTAGACAGGTCATTAGTGCTATCCGATTTATTCAGTTTCTGTCCGAACGAGTGTTATCGGGTCGTTTGTCAGGCGCAAGCGGTGTTCGACTCCCCGCTGGGACCTGTAATTAAACCACCCCTCGACCATATTACATACATTCATGTTACCATTTCTTCCTCTTGGTCACAGTAGTTTGAACAATTAAGTCTTGTATCCGTTAATCCCGCTTTACTTGGGTAATACAGAGCTCAATCACTGATAACTATCGTCGTAGTTAAAAAACGATGCTGACCACGTGTATAACGCTAACCATTTGACGTGATATATCACAATGGACATACGTTCGTACACGTTCGCGTTGCCGAGCACCATAATGATAATAAATATCGCGGCAACGTCTAACGTCAAATCAAGAAAGTCGCGTGACGGATTGTTTTATTATGTCGACTTCTTTTCTCAATATTTTGGCTTGCCGAACGCCGGCTACAATCTGCAATACAAACTTACAAAGATTGAAATGAAATACCTGCCGAAAAAGACTATATCTCGAAAATGGCTCGCGATAGATTTAATTTTAATTTCTTTTAACATAAATGTATGTACTATTGGGACTGTCGAAACAGTGAAATAATCACTGTGGCAAATGCCGTTGCAAAGTCGATATTACCTATTCGATATGATCTGTGACGAGCCAAATAGCTTATTAGGCAATTTATCTAATTTAACATTTATTATGTTGGTTCCATGCGTCAAGACAACATATAAGAACCATCTAAGACACCAGAAAAGAGTTTACTTTATGTGAATTCATAATGGAATTTTCATACGATCGATTTCTGATAGTTTAAGTATACACTATACATCGAGTGGTCGCGACGATCGTGTAGTGATATTTTCTAACTCAATTGGAACTTACACCAAGTGCAGTGTAATCTTGATTACTAACTTAACCATTTACTTTTTCTCGTGCATATGGAATTTTACTGCTTGAAAAATAACTGACAATTCGTCGGCAGTTTACATCAGAACTACGGGTCATGGGCTTGTGCCCCTAAAAGAAATGTACGGGTATTGAAAATAAATACATGTTTTATTCCTGTTTAAACCTATCCATGTATCCATACTCTGAAAAAAAGAATGAACTTCGAGAGTGTGTAAAGTTGACATTAATTATAGTCATAATAAGCTCTCAAACATATTATTTTAGACTTGCTAATAATTCCTTTATATACAGTAATTTAAGTAAAACATTATAATCTGTGGCTACATGTATAATTATAGTTAAATATCGTAGGTTTGACTTGCAATAATTTATTGAAATAGGTAATAAAAATACAAACAAACGGCATAAATAAATAGCTGCCGTAGGCGCACATCCGTATAGAATTACTGTCCTATGTAGGTATATATAGATGACGCGTGATTATTAGCATATTCATAGCCTTGGTAAATATATATATATAATATGATGATAATTTATTATGAAGTAAGTAGGTACTTAAAAGGTAATAATAATTATTGCTGCTCACTAATAGTCTCGTTGAAACGTGATCACGTGATCATCGTCACCACCCACGCGGTGTGTTTACTACTACACACATGCAGGCGCCTGCATCTCTCTAAAAAGCTATTCAATATAGTAATATAGTTAGTCACTGTCTATTGGACAAGTATTGGAAAATCCGATAGCGAAAAACTTGATAATTAAGTAATTATGTATGTATAGATTTTTAATAGTTGGGCAAATATAACACAACAATTGAATCGTGGTCAAAAAACCCACACTTGGGACCTTTTTTTTTAACATTTCGTTTTGTTGTATTAAATGTGGATAAAAAAATAAAACTGTGTTATCTAGGTATAGATGTTTTACAAAAACAACAGCTTTCCTATAGTTGTTTACAATAATCGCGTAAACATGTAACTGGCTTTACTTTTTATTACATAGTTCAATAATTCTACATAATGTAAAATAAGCATTTTGTTTTTCCTCAAAATAAAATAGAATAAAAAATAAAAATATGTAGCATTTAACCTCTTTATAGTTTTTGTATGGAAAATGTCATAGCTTTATTCCTTAGAGTATAACTACCTACATTATAGTCGGAAATATATGAAGAAGAGGTGTCATCAATTGCAGACTGCATTGGTACACCAAGTGCAGTGATCTTGATGAATCGTTACATGAAGGCAAGATGATCAGTCTTAGGTCACAAATGAAATATTTTTATGTGAAATTCACATTCAAATAAATATTTCGTATTGACCTTCATCTGGAATCGAACACGCGACCTCATGCATGACAGCTCAACGCGCTACCGCTGCACAGCGAGGCGGACGCCCGAGCCAAATACATTTATGGTACGACAAAGAATACTTCTCTTTTGCAATTTGACATCTCAACAGAGACGAGAAACTTGGAAGGGAATATGGATATCTAGGCGTTTACAGGGCTTATGACCTGTCATTGGCTGGGTTAAGTGGCCACTTGATGTATTACAACATTCCCCATTTCACCTAGTATTTGATATCCATATCTGCCAATATACAGTAAAATGGCGCGATGCTTCACATGTGAACTCTCTGTCATCCATTGAGAAAATTGCTAAGCATTTTAGCAGAAACCTTTATGATTGCAAGTGAGATTCTTACCGAATTATATCACCTACTAGGAAACGCCTGAAGATGAATCTTCAATTTGTTATGCTTATAACTTTTACCAGCTATTTTTATAAACAACATTTTGAGTGTGTCCAAATACTTGTAGACAAAAACTGGATTTCACCCATTACGGGCTAATAATTACAATTTGACATCTCAACAGACATTTTACTGAATATTGGCAGATATGGATATCAAATACTAGGTGAAATGGGAACAAACATCGAGATCAAATTCATCACTTTGGATGGAAAAACATTGCCATTAGCATACGTTAATTTCTTCGCTGGCAATGATTTTTCATACAAAGTGTATTCGACCTCGATGTTTGTTTATGTGAAGCACCCTGGCTTTCCTCAAGTTTAGTTTTCAGGCAAATACTGTGAATTACCTTGTGTTAAATATGTATTACATTTTAACTGTTGAAATACGCTGTAAATTTGCAACAAAAATCTGTGTCTTAGAGTAATAACGCGCAGGCTATGAGGGGCCCTAACGGTCAAAAACCATTCTATGATTGTCAAACACGAAGTTGGCTATAGTTTGCAGCAAAACAAATGCCAATGTTTTACAAATGCCTAATGTGGCCTTGGCATATCGACAGTAATCAACTGTCACTATTAACAGTAAACATACTTTAATTTACAAATTGATCACCTAAATTAAGAAAAACTGGTAAATAATGTAAATATGTTGATAAAAGGAAAGTTTTTATACAAATAATACCCATGTTAGGACAATATATGCCAAAATCAATGAAAATCAAAATAATTATTTATCGAAATCAATTACCTGTGAAATGTGACTCCTTTAACACCTTTGACACTCTTACTGCTACAACCAAGCATACTACAATTCACCATTGCCGTTTTTGATGATTAAAATCAGGAAGTATCCACGTTATTTACTAGCAAAGCGACGAAAGTGACAGTTACGCGTCTGTTGTCAAGCAAATAATAATGGCCGCCAGCAGAGTGAAGTTATCGCTAACCAAAAATTTGCAACGCTCCGCTCTATGGGAAACGGCGAAAGGGCCTCTCTATAGCCTGCGCGCGTCATTACTCTAAGCTATGTGTTCATATTTGGACAATTTAATAACACTAGTAGCTCCAACTTATCTCCCTTGGACTATACTTTGGGTAGGTTGGGTTCATAAAATATTTATCCCCGCAATACAAGGGCCAATGATCGTCCAAGACCTGTTTGCTATGGGGAGTGACGTCACCGTGTCTCACGGTTCGAGACGATACGATTCTGCGACCTACAAACTGGGGTCCCGATACTCCAACGTATTGTATTATTATGTGGTTGTAAGGAGGCGACACGTGCCAGTAGGGCCAGTCCGTGAAACAAAAGGGGCATCTATAATAATATATACTACATGAGAAGGTTTTAGGCGTAGAATTTTAAATAAATAATAGAAAATGGGAGTTCAATAAACTTAACCTATCTTTTACTTCGAATATGATTTATGTATATTACCATGTGTATAAGCTAAAGTAATCAATATGTTTAGGTATAAAATAATATTACCTATATACCCCATGACGCCATATTTGATTCTCATGAGAACGGTAAACATTATTAATAATCATATCACCTGTTAAAATATAATTTCCATCCACATGGCAGCATAAATAAATCAAGATGAGTTATATGATATTTTTGGATAATAATTCGGGGGGATTTCGTCTTCGTTCTTTATCTTATTCATTCGTCTCAGGGCATTCTTCTCAAATAATTTAGTTAATTCTTTTTGAATTATTTATTCAGAGGAAGCAGTGTTGCAATTATTTATTTTAGAAATGTCTTAAATAACGATATTATTATTCGTATGAGTATATAATTACCTATTCATATTCGAGAGGAATTCGTGATTATGTATAATTATTATCATATAAATATGCTGTTTGAATTTTGAGATATTTCTATTAAAATTACAGATACCCAGTAAGAAAAATTACTGTACCTTCTAGCACGGCATGTTTAATTTTATCCAGCCATTCGGAAATTATAGAAAATTAAACCGGGAACTACTCACCAAAAACTCACTCAAAAATAGTAGATTTGTAATAAAACTTGTTTTTACCTGAAACAAAAGAAAATAAAATTATTAGTATATTTCGACATAAGGAATCGTATTAAATATTTCATGGTTACCTACATTGACATGGTAATTTCATTTATCAAAAACTACGTTGTATGTAAGTTCTGAAAAAATATTCATACAGCATATATACATGTGAAGAAAAGGTGGCAGATATTTAATAACGCTCTGATATCATATCAAAGAAAGACGGTTTTTTCGTAAATACGCATAACAATTTGACAATAAAATGACAAAAAAACTCAATTATTTTTTTTTATTGTAGTTTACCTACTTATTCATTGCTTTTATGTGTGACACAAGATACAAGTCATGTAATAAATTATGCATTAAATAAAAAAAAGTAGGTACTGAATAAATACTTGACAGTCTTTCATATTACCTTTATGTCTTCTTTGCCTTATTCTTTTTCATTAAGATATTGCTTTTCTTTTTCAAATCAATTCCGGTAATTGTCTACAAACATTTAGATATGTAAAAAATAACACATACCTCATTAAAACATGATTTATTTTTTTTTTTTTTTTAACATCCTTCTACTTTTTCTCACCCCCTTTTCCCGTCATCCTTTTTTTATTATTTAGGCATTGTATATGTGTGTGTGTTTGATTTTAATTCTAATAAATTAAAAACTCACAATTGATCATGCAAACTAATATACCATATCATATTATATTATATTATGTAATGACTTGGTTTTGTAAATAAATAAATTCAACAATTTTAATTGTATGCTTCGTAATCTTCAACAAATGAAATTGTATGCTTCGTAATCTAGTGTTGATAATTACATACATTTACGTTTTAGGTATAAATAGACTAATATCGCATACGTATAATATGCGTAGATCTAGGTAGTATTTCCAATTAAAGTGATTCCGGAAATTGCGCAGAAAGCCCACAAATTGTGGCCATCGGTCGGCGGTCCGCTGTCAGGGGTAATCACCCTCATTGTTTGGGCATACCACCCACACACAGGGGCTGACTTACTGTTTTCCTAAAAAAACTAAAATACCATAACATATTGCTACAAATAATTTAATACCCATTATTTTTGCTTTGATTTTACTGTTATTTTCAATTCACGATAATCATAAAAGAAAGTAAGTACCTATTTTTTAAAAAGCGCTTAAATAAAAAGTTAAATAATGCAACACTACCAAAATACGAAGCTGCAAGAACTGTTGTGTTAGGGGCGCGGGCTGTTGTTTAAATTTATAAAAATATTCACATACAATTGGCAAGGTAAATATACATTTACGCAAGTACCCACTAACTGACTAAATGTATCTCTATTTAATGTACGCTATTTTAAGAAATAATAATAACAAATAAAAAATTACTATTTCTATTTTAATAAACGATATTAAATTCCGAATATGAGATAATGAAATTGAAATGACATGACGTCACAATAGATCTTTATACGGTATGATAGGTAGGTACGGTACCTAGGTAAGTAAAGTAACAACAAAAACAACAACTTTCCCTTATCCGCAACCAATGGTGCATAGGGAACTGCATCGGTTCACCGAGTGGAGTGTGTATTGATATTTTGTTTACATCAAGGTAAGATGATCAGTCATACGCTTCAGTACCCGTCCAAGGTATCACACATGAAATATTAATATGAAGTAATATGTATATACTAATTGTTATTATTGTAGAAAATCGATAATTTATGTTAATAGGCATATATGAAACCTACCAATAGAAGATGTTGTATGTAGATTAGAGGTTAATTATTAGATGAAACACTATAATTATATAAATCTGAAATCTACCGTTTTAACAAATATTACATTAAATTTCACTATGCCACTGGTATTTCTACAATTTGAGAAAAATGTGACAACGTAAAATAAATTGGAAAAATTCTAATATGACCATTTCGGTGGATATATACTGCTTATGTGCAATATGGGTCTTTATCAAGTGTTAATTTTAACCAATCCATCATTTTCCACTGACGCAACTCCTTAAAGTTAAATAAATTGACTAATTACATATTGTCATTTACAATACGCGGACCTTAATCCGAGGTCTTTCTTCTATTGACTGTTGACACGGGAGTTCAAAAGGGCAACCGGTGGGATGCTGAACTGAAGATGTCAAATTAAAGATGAAATTATGCTAATTCACTTGGGACGTAATGAGATAATACTACCTCCGTGGAAGGGAAACGCTAAGTGTCCTTGTTAGAAAGCATCTGCCAACTTAATATCGTAATTATTGTGGAATTGCGTCTTGAATGCCAGCTATATTCTCAGAATAATGCATTATAGAATATAGGACATAGGTAGAAATTATATAATCATATCAACTTAAACAATTAAATAACAATAAATAAATATGACGATTTTATAACGTCTGAAACCTTAGAGTGGAGTATCTGTGAAATACATTGAAATTAGCGAGTTTTTTAAAGGTCAGATGCAATTTAAAAAACCAACTACTTATTTATTGATATAGTAGTATAACAAAAATGCACTGCCAAGTTTCAAACGTAAAGATAGGTAGGTACTATCTAACTAACAAACTAACCATCACGGCATTCTCCGAAGGGGTAGACAGAGAGGATAGCTACACCACTCTGTCCTGGCATGCTTCTCTTGCTTCCTCTACATACATGCACGCACGTCGATTATTCCGACTTTGCACATGCGCACTTTCAAGCACTTGTACTTAATTGTTATGTTCAAACGAAATAAAATATTGTTATTGATATAATATTTCTTTAAAAACTGGACAAAAATTGTACCCATTCTACCTTTCCCACTAAATCTAAACTAAAAGAAAAATTTCTAAATTATGGGCAATCTTTTGCCTAAATATAAATAATGTTGGTAACGATTCCTTTCGTTTTTATGATAAATGGTTTAAAATCAGGATGCAGACAACTAAAAATGGTTCAAGCTTATAGCAAAGAAGTACCCGGAGAAAAAAAGGTTTTGCATCTTGATAAATAGAAGTATTTACATAGTTGCCTATGTACATAATTGAGCATTTTTGCTTATTTCCTTATGACTAGACTTTCATTTGAAGGTGTCCATATCTGGGGGTAGTAGGTACCAGTAATCGTACCCTAACCCTAAGGGATGGTAATTATGAATTGCGGCTACCCGCTGTTTGGAGGGTTGACTAGTTTTTGCCACAAGAAAGAAAGGATTATGGCGGACGAGAGAAAGGTACCGCATAGCGCCTGTCCAGGAATGGACCGATTTCAAAAAGGGTAAACCACTTGTAAAATCGAAACACAATATATTTTATATTATTTATTTGTACAAATACAAAACTTTATGTGAGATTAACTGATATGAAACATTTATTATATGAATTAATTTTATAAATTATAAATCATCATTTTAGTATTTTTACACTGAATAGGTTATAATAATTTTGGTTTTCGTTTATATATATAAAAAGTCTTTCTAATTAAAAAGTAGGTACTGCGTACATTTTGCTTACCCGATCTTCATTAATATAAAAATGCTATTTCATATAGGTAATAAAAAATATATCAATGATTTTTTTTAGATAGTACCTACATCCGTGATTATGTAGGTGCATAAAAGCTCTAAGCATCATTCGCGCTTTGATAATAGTGTGATTAGATTTAATCTTTAATTTTTAAAATGTCTTTAACTGAAAAAAGAGACTGATTAAAAAATGTAAAAATAGCTAATAGCTAATATATTGTAAATATTACGAAAAAAAAATATAAAACATTACATTGTTTGAATATAAAAAAAGTCGAAATTATACTACTAGTATAGATAATCATAGGCACCTATTTATATAAAACAATCACATTTTCTCATTTCAAATCCTCCTCAAAAAAATGTATAATAATTATAATAGTCTTTAGCGCGTCCTTTGTCATACAAAATTTTGGTGTTCCTATTCGAAGAAATATAACAACCCATCCATGGTGTGGATAGACCACTCAGTTTAAAAGTAGGTACATAGTAGGTTATGTAGAGAAATGCACTTTGTACCTTCTTCCTTTGTCTAGTAAACTTAACCGCAATTCGGTTACAAAGTATTTCACGCATGATTCACTTAATTTATTCACAATAAGGAATATAATTTTATTCTAACCATGAAGACTGCTGTCGCCGGGCAATGACTGAGATAGATTTTTGCAATACCTACCTACTCAACATATACAGAGATATTAATGTGCTAGGTGCCATTATGTACGAGTATACATAGTAATAATAGACATGTTGGTGTGACTAATTTAAAGTGAAGTGATTAAGCTACATTTTTTCCGAAAATTCCAAAATTTTTTTTAGGTAGGTGGGATATTTTGATTAAGAAAAGTGGGAAAATATAAATACAACACCAAAATCAATCACCGGGCTTTTTAATGGTTAGAATTCCGTACTTTAAATTAGAATACCTACATAGGTTTAAATCCCACTATAACGACTATTATTTAGGTATATTTAAAAGTAGTACCGAAATTGAAATATTTGGGTCCTGGTGAAAAAATATATGAATGTTTTAATTGGGTAATTCTTGTGACAAGTACAGCTTTCCGTAGAAATGTATTCACGGCCATTACCGGTCCACGTTGGCCACGGTTTACGAAAAGGAACTTAACACGTATTGTGGTGGCGATAAGTCATTAAATAATGATAAATTAACTTTTACGACAGTTATACACCGTCTTGGATGGAAGCCATCTTAATATGCGTATAAAATTCCTGAACCTTTCTTGCGACTTAATCTAAATAAATAAATACGTCTTCAGATAGGTATGCAAATAAATATGAGTAGTAATTTGAATAAATATCACCGGTTTCAACAAAAAATCCTTAAGTGATTTTAGGTGATAAAAAATGTATTACTTAAGTAAGTAAAATGGGGTACCCGTATCAGATATATTTATTCCAAGTTTACTCTTTTCGCGAGTAATACAACAACGCGAAAAAAAACGTTTTTTGACAGTGATCTTATCTAAGATATTGGAGGCAATGTCTTATCTGAGATATGGGTTTATAAAAAAGGTTAATTTTGAATATCGCTAAGAATTAGCACCCTTGTTTAAAAACAAAAAAAACACTGCTTTCGAATTGGGTATTCTACCCTTCTTGTCCGCCTTGTGGTACCTATAGCGGTAGCGCGTTGGGAAATTAATATTCTCATGCATGAAGTACATAAATCGCAATCCCAATTGATGGTCAATTATGTAAGTAAAAAAACAACTCATTAAATATTTGAAATGCATATTAAGTATTTTTCATTGTTTTTCATTAAAATATTTCAGATGTGATACTTTGGACTGGGGCTGAAGCGTTACTCATGATGTTGCCTTCATGTTACAAAAAATTGCGGGTGCCCTATGTAAGCACCATTGGATGAGGATAAGGGAGAGTAGTATTCGTTACCCTAATTTCAGTTACATTCTACCATTGGATGTGGGATAACAAGCTACCTTTCAGGACATTTATTCTTTTTTAAATTCTTTTTTTGAGTTCATTTGAGTTCTTGTGATATAGGTTCTACTGAAAGAATTCAATTTGCCTTTCAAATAGTTGGAAATAACTGTGCCAGAAAGCAGGAAACAAGTTGCGCTGTAGTGGGATTCGAACTAAGAGATTCTAATCCAGAGTCTTCAAATCTACTAGTAGAAGTTTCAGTTTTAAGCATTATTTCTGACTTTTATCGAGTTTTTTAATAGATTTCGGACATTTTCCATTTTTATTGAAAGTCGCTAGATTTAGCCAGAAAAATGATTTTTAAAATGTAATCCTAGATTTCAAACAGACTTAATATAACATACATCGTTTCAATATAAAGAAAAGCTGAATACATATGAGTAAATACTTGGTAAATACCAACTATACAATGTATTGTGTGCAGTTTAGTTGATCCAAATGTTTGGAATTCTTCCGAGAGTAGTAACTCGAAGACGGCAATAAAATTGGGTATTAAGATAAACTTGGTATCGGATTCAGCTCATTGATGAGAATCGTGAAAATTCTTTGTTTACTATGGGGAGGTTGTTCACTTGCCAAATAACCGTCACACATCCAATACGTCCGTAGTAACACGCCTGCCTATATAAACCAGTACAGATTCATGCTATCCCACTTCCCTCCATATAACACCATACGTGAGTGAAGAGAGCCGCTTACTGTTATATCTATCTACTACTAAATTACTCTGGTTACAGTATGAAGTCCAAACGTAAACAAGTAGTAAGTATGGTGTAGTATGGTGGATTGTATTTGTGTCATAACAATTAAGCATGCCAATGGTATTCGCGTTTGTAGGTATTTAAATGCCTTAATAATAATAACAAAAAAGCTATTGAAGATACTGCATTACTGTGGGTGTTACAATGTTATATTTAATGCAATCTCTGGAATGCCAAATTACTGTCGCAGTAAGGATTAAACGGTTATCAAGTCATTTGAGTTATTCTAATTATTAATAAAAATCAGTGTAGAATATAGGCATTTTTGTAATGAAGATACTTATTTTAAAAAGTTAAATATAAATACAACACTTTAAGTAAGCTGTTAAGATGGATGTGGGTGAACTTTCAGCGTACTAATATTTATATATATTATATATAATATTTTGCGACAGCGCAAAAAACTAAAAAGTTTCGCAAAAACTAACTGCCAAGAATGATAAAATTCTTATTTGTTCGATGTACTAGAAACACCTTCAAAGTGTCTTTTACTTCATGAATCGCAAATAATAAGTCGACAAAGTTGCTATATCGAGTTCGTGATTAATTGCCAAAGTTTAAGAAATACACCGCGAATTTCCTTCGACAACCTTGTTGGGGGAAGAAATATTCATTTTTCGCTTTGGAAATATCTGTCATGTCGGAAGGTGAAATCAACCACTTCTCCCTCGGAATAGTTTTAAATGAAAGGAAAAAATATTCAATATCCGAACCGACTACCCCAGCAGGTCGGGAAGGAAACGAGGCTTGGCAGAAATTCAAATAAATCCAGAGTGGGGCATTCTTGTGTGACAAACAAGTCAGATAAATCAATCAGCCGACTGCGGCTGCGAAATATACGGACTTATAAATATCCTCCACGGAGTAAGATTGAACAAGTGTTTTTATTCATCCCTCCGATGGAGCTTCGGGCACGGGAGAAATATATTATATGAATTATGGTGTGGGCTGGGTCCCCCGATCCTCGTTCCCAATCCGCAACTCCCTTCACTCTATATCCCTATATTGGCCCCCCGAAACCGATTTCCTTTTTAATAAAATTATACATTTACATTTCAGAAAGATTTTGATCCTATATGTATGATGTATGATGTATGTATGCTTTATTAATAAATTTCAGATTCAAATATGACCTAAAATAGCGAAATATTTATTTTTCACTATCGCTACAAATACCAATTTATAGATATCACTACAATAATTAAACCACGGTATTTACTATGGCATACAAAGTAGCCATAAAAAAATGGATTGTGGAGGTGGGTCGTGCACAATTCGAGGAATGGATCAGGCCAAGTAGATAGTCAGGGGGTTTTTGATTTTAAATTTAGACCACATACTTACTTTTATCTGTATTATTTAAAAAAAAAAAATGTATTGATGTTGAGTTACTTAAATTAAGATTGTAGGTATGTAGAATATACCCATTATAAACAATGTAAAAATGTTTCCCTCGGCACGGGTTATCCCAGTGAGGGAACATTATTATTATATATATTTTTTAAAAAACACTATGTACAAGTCCAAATAAATAAATAAATATGGCATCTTAGTCATTGGGCAGTTGTTAGGTAAAAATATAGAGATGTTATTTAATATCGCGGACGCCGCAACTTCCAATATAACAATAGTCGAAAGGCGCGGCGGTGGACCTGGCTTGGGCATGTAACTCGGATGCCTCAGGAGAGCCTCAACCCGAGCTGCCTCTTCCTTACGCCTGCAGGATCCCGCCGTCCTGGTAGAGACCATCGATGGTAATCTTTGTTGCGCTCGGCAGAACTGGATCTTATCTGCATCAAAGATAAGGTCGATGTTTCCGTAATACAAATCCCGCATTTTTAATAGCTAGTGTAGTAAATGTTATATAAATAACAAGCTTAATATTTTGTTTTTTAATTTTCAAAAGAGGTCGTTTAGTTTACGGCACCAATAACCGGTGTAGCCGAGTTCACTTCCCTCCAATAACTTGCATATATGGGGATCAATAACAGGCAGTCAGAAATGGTCATTTTAGAAAGATTATTTGTTCTTAAATTGCGCGGGCCCAGTTTATTCTTGGGCGCGTCACCCTAATGTGAAATGTTCATGATGACAGGACATCAGTAATTACGCTTACTACACAAAAAGTTAAATATTAATCAAACAAGTAGGTACTTAGGTATCAATTACGCCAAAATCTTTACCGAAAAAATTCTTATTGGATTGTTTGGGACATTTCATCTATTTATCTTGCACATAAATTAATATAATTTATGAATCAGGTACCTTAGATTTAATTATGGAATATTATATGGAAAAAATAAACGCATGGTTAAATAATTTTTTACTGTCTACCGTTTTGATTTACGTTCACGTAGAATTCCGGTGAACTGATTTGGGCGGGAAATTAAGTTTATCGTGAAAAGCAAAAGGAAAATATGATTGTGACTCGAGGAAAAAACAAAAATTTGAATCCACAAAAACATTATCTTGTAAAGCACTTTTCTTTACAAAAAAGTCGAAGATATGGTTTTAATACAAACTTTTCTTTTACATACTTTGATTAAAATAATAATGAAGGTACAAAAGGTACACACATTTTGTATGTAGTATTTTATTTATTGTTTGTTGTTTTAAGGGAGGTAGATGATGTACATTGGTATCTATCCATACATTATAATACGCATTATTTAGTATGCAAAAAGTTTAGACATTAATAATTAAACAAGTAAATTTAAAAATTATTTGTGTAAAATTCAGATATTTCTAGAACACCTATGTTAGCTGGAAGTTCTTAGAAGAATACATAATATTATAAATATTATTCCGGTAGACTAATATTTGAATCTAAGCACCAGACATCTGAATATTTACTGGGCTTAAAAAATACTGTTCATTGATTAATTTTACGTAATTATTACTAATTACTTGTTGTAGTAAGCATAATATTAACATATTATACATATTCAAAACGTTAACTTTGTGGTCAAACATTTTAATATGTTAATAAAAATTTGTGTATCGGTGAGTGCTAACATACAAATTTTTATTAACATAATATTACAATATTAACAATTCCAATTAGGTTTTGATAATACAAAACAGAGATACATTGTGTGGTTTTGCACTTTTTACCTTTCGTACTTTATTCTAGTACCTACGCAATATCGAATAACTTAATTTTGGTATTGGGTGCTTAGTAATACAAATATTTAATTAGAATTAAAACATCAAGAAATCGGCATGCTCGGCATCAGTTTAAGAGACCATGTCACTAACGAGGAGATAAGAAGACGGACTAGAGTCATAGACGTCATAAAAGCTATCTCCCAGCTGAAGTGGACATGGGCTGGGCCTGTGGCACGCCAGAATGAGGACCGTATGGACGAAGCGCCTGCTGAACTGGAGACCTAGACTGCAAGGAGACCTGTAGGAAGACCACCAAGAAGATGGACAGATGACATAAAAAGTACTGCAGGATCCAGATGGCAGCTCGAGGCCCAGGACAGAAAGCAGTGGACCAATATGGGGGAGGCCTATGTCCAGCAGTGGACGAACAATGGCTGATGAAGAAGAAGAAGAAACAAAAAGTTTGGAAGGGAATAAAGATATCTGGGGCGTTTACAGGGCTTATGATGTTTGGCTGAGTTAAGTGACTACTTGATGTATGTATTACAACATAAATATTTGGATACACCAAAATATTGTTAACATAAACATCAATATTAACGTATAATTTCAATGTAGTCTAAGCATGATTTAAATTGAAAATTATAGTTTAATGAGTTCATATATACCGGGTGTTTCTTTTAAACTGAGACGATCAAATATCTCAAAAAATAGCCACTCTACGGAAAAAATGTCCATAATTAAAATTTAATCATACCGCGGGGGAAATACATTAGTGTTAAAATTAGTAGCCCTCACCCCTCCATGTAGGTGGGTGGGGGGGTAACTTTGAAACTAAGATAGGAACACCTATTTTTTATTGCAGAGATTCGGATTCTACGGCTAAAAATTACGTAGGATTTGACTGAAACATTTTGTTCGGTTCATGATACATGGTGTTGTAATCGACGAAATTCAGTTTTGTAAATCACATTTTGAACACTTATTTTAAGCTAAAATTATTTTATTCACCTGCCATTTACATAAATAAATGTTTTGATGACGAATTTCTTCAATGAAAACGTGATGTTTTTTTAGTTCAAACGTATTGCAGAATCGAATGCGTGTGTGTTCTAAGAAGAAATTGAAAAAATGAACTTCGTCGATTACAACGCCATCTATCATGAACCGAACAAAATTGTTTGAGTCAAATCCAACGTATTTTTAGCCGTAGAATCCGAATCTGCCATAAAAAATAGGTGCTCCTATCTTAGTTTCAAAGTTACCCCCGCGCCCACCTACATGGAGGGGGGTGAGGGCTACTAATTTTAACACTAATGTATTTCCCCCGCGGTCATGATTAAATTTTGTCATTTTTTCCGAATAGAGTAGCTATTTTTTGAGATATTTAAATATCTAAATATTACTATAAAACGATGTTGCATAATGATTTATAAAATCTATTTTAGTTTGTGGGTATAAATGAAAAAAAGTAGTTGTGGCACTTTGGCACGTAGGTGCATTAATTTATAATCACATATAGGTATATTATATTTACATATATATATAAACAAAAAAGAAAAAACATTGTAAAACGGGTAGACTTAAAAAGCTTTTTCCTTGAATGTCGTACAATGTACGGCACACGATACTTCATTTCATTGAAACTTATTTAATGTAGGTACGTACCCATGCATTTTTGCATAAATAGGTCTAAGAGATTTATCAATTATACGTATCTACAGAGGATCATAAATTTTTATTTTATTTTTTATATAAATATGTCCATAGAATTTTTAAAATTATTTTTCGTGTGTCCTGGACAAAGAGATGGGTAACGTCCTGAAACCGGTAGATCGGAATGTCGGTTGGTGGTTAAATACAAATTTTTAATAACGTATTTTATAGTTTATCTTTATAGAGCAATAAATGTTTTTGAGGAGGCGATGTTGAACGTCCTGAAAACTCGGACAGTAAGTTAAGAGTATCACGTGACATAAACAAAAAGTTACGTGACGTTTGACCGTGAGGAAGTGGAAGATCACGACCTCTGAAAAAATATTATACATAATTTGTATGTTAATTGGCAAATATAACGCACATTGTAGCCTGCAGAACAATAGATCAAGGACATTCACTTGCGATATTATAAGGTAGCTATGTTTTTTATGGAAATTTAAAATAAATACACTACTAAGGTATTTTAATACAATTTTAGCAATTTTCCTTTATTTCCAGTATTGGACATCATGCTTACTTCATCAAAAGTTGATGTGTGTAATTTGTTTTGTATGAGGAGACAGAACAGAAAGTTAGGTATATCATCAAATAACACGCAGGCTTTAGAAAAATACACTTTTTCTTTGGCTGAGATAAGCATTATCGACAAAATGAAGAAAAAGCTTTTACGATAATTTGGTCATGTGGATCGAATGATTGATGGAAGAACGGCTAAAATAAGTTATAATGCAAGAGGAAGGCCGAAAAAGACGTGGCATGATCAAGTACGATAAGTTCTTGAAAGTGGACATAAAGTCGGAATAATTGACGTGTGTGCATGAGAAGATGTATGAATGTAGAGGAAGCGAAGAAAGTGGGTCAGGACAGAGTGGTATGGCGTTCTATCCTCCTGCCTACCCCTACGGGGGAATTTCGTGATGGTTAGTTAGTTAGTCACTTTGTCTCACTACTAATCGATTCCGGAACCTTCGAGGAGTGGAGCCAGTTTCTAAGCCATCACATCATGGCAGATGGAAAAAAGGCTCTCCGCACTTTTCATCCCGTGATAAGTAATCAGAGTCATTTCGAGTCTTTCGTATTTTTCCTTAAGCTAACAAGCTTTTTAGATCTCGATCACAATTTAAAAAAAAAAATCTATGCAGTCGAGTCAACAACCTCTAGCAACATACAGCAACAAAATCAAACCCCCATCGAACGATAACGCCGGACCGTGCTCTTCTTATCAAAATCGTTAAAAGTCAGTGAAAACAACAAAAACAAGTGTAATTCTGGAGTGCCGAAGAAGCTAGCACCCTGCTTACAGTCCCAGGGCTATCGAAGGAGATATCGTACATAATTTTTTGGATTTTCCGCTAAAAGCAATGCTAATAAACTTTACTTAGTGTGAGAATCGGACGGGATAATCTAATGTGGACCAAAAGGAGCTTCTTCGCATTTGCTTTAGATGACGAGAAAACCAAGGAAAACTCGTCAAGGAGAATGCAGACCATGTATCCCTTTGAAGTAAATATATAGCCTTGTACATTATAAGCGAGGTAAATAATAAGCAACTCAAACCTGAAAAAAAAAATGCCAATAAACTTTGACATCAATATACCTACCTATCGACCTCAGAACGTCCTCAACGTCGAATAGCCAGATGTTCAATTTAATAAAAAGGATGTAGAAATCTGACATTACAATGTAATGTAGTGAAAATGTTTTAAAATATTAATAGTAATTTTTACTTAAATCCAAGTGTTATGGTGAGGGAAATTATTAAAGATAACGTTTCTAATTCTTAATTTTTCTATCAAATAAATTTATTAGGCCATATCACTACGAATAATTAATACTTTAAAAATAATATACTGTATCTCATAAAAACATGTACCTAATGTACTTATATATAACGAAAAAATCTATCTGAGGATTAAACTTATTTTTTTTATGATTAGCGATTTCATGCGAAATTATATTCGTATGCCCTTCCTGTTTTTTAGTTTTTATTTGATTTATACTCCTACATAAATAGATAATTTATAAAAAAACGACACTTATCCCGTGACTTGGCACATATAACTACTTCGAATAATAATTGAATCACTCGTCTACGAAATACCCAATAGAGGAAACAATTTGTGGTAAAAAGAAAATTTACAAAGCTTCATCTAACTAGAAGTGAAAGGGTTGATTCTTCAACCTCCTTCGAAAAAAATTAAATTCTCTGTCATTGATTTTAATATTCCACCCACAAGATTTAGTAAATTCCAGTATAAATAGATTTCATTACTTAAGTTTTTCAACCTATAGAAAAAAAATAGATCGTTCCAAAATCAAAACAAAACAAACTTGTTAAACATACTTATTAACAACACAAAAAGCAATTTAACACGGTCTTACTTTTATAAAAAGTGGACATGTGGTCTTACAAATTACACACCCTCTACGTTACAATAGAAGAAAAGAAATCCCTTCGATAAGTTTGATCTCATTATGTATTCCACAAAAATTTGCTTAATAGATTGATGTAAAGTGATAAAGAGAGTAACAAAACAAAACAAACGTTAGGTTGTTAACAAAAAACCAAACACAGGGGTTTAAAAAATTACAAAATAATTTTAGAGGGAAAACAAAAGTTACTTTCCGGAACTGGACTTTAGAAATCGTCTATTATTTATAATTGTTGTTATAATGTAATTTATTAATTTATATGTATGATGTGATAATGGTAAGGTCAAGAGTACTTGACCGGATCTTCAAAGGTCTCCTAGGTTTATGTACAGATATGCATTTTTTCTAATAACAGCTATAAACCTAAGAGTGTTGTGATATGATGTAATTGCCAATTACATTATGTAAGTATTGTAAAACAAATGTAAGAAAAAAGTGCTAATAATTTCTTCAGAAGTAACTTTTCAAATGTTGAAGGGTGAATCAAGGTTTGCAGTTTTGTACAAATCAAAGGCTAAATACTCAAAAGTGACATGACAACGCATGAAACCATAAGTCTATTTTATGTTTCCAAAATATTAAATAAGCTCGAGGAAAAACACATGATTTCATGTGCTTCCAATACGAATTAACTGCTGGCCGAAGACTGCTCAGTGCGCCTAAATAATACTAGGTACAGGTCAAACGAGGCACTAGGTTTTTTTAGGTGTTTAATATTTTATCACTATCGTCAATTTGTATGTACGTAGTTCGCAGAGGGCTAAATTCATCAGATACAGCTTCGGACATTCGGCTCGTTGTCCGCTCAAGTGAGCCAAAGTGGAATAGATATTTATACTCATTATACAACCGGCGGCGCTCGACCATACGACCTTGGGTGACGTCACGCGGCGCGGCGGTGTGCGGCTGATGAGAGTCGAGTATGAAGACTGAAGAAGTACGACAGTCGGTAGTCAGCGGTTCAGTCGGCACGTCCAATGTCCATGTCGGCAGTTGGCAGCACTGCGCCGCGGAGAGGGCACGTCCACGGTGACGACGGTACAATATTGTAGCCGGTTGCGGCTGGTTTCTATGTTTCTATTCAGGTACCTATGTCTTGCGACAGCGATAGCCAACTAGTTAATTTTGAGCAGCTTGGCCTATGTCCCACGCTGGAATGAAGATGGCTGAAGAAGAAGTAGCTTCCATTTTTATTCATTTATTTACTCTACAGGGTGTAACAAAACTCGATGTACAAGCGGAAAACCAGTGAATTCACATCATATTTGGAGTCAATTTTGTAGATTTTTGAATTTTTATTTTACCCTTAGTTTTCGAGAAAATTGAGCTCGCAGTTGATTTTTTTTTGCAAATTGTTATCAAATATCATGTATTTAGTCAAATTAATACTATCCATAAAGAAAATAAAACAAAAAAACGCGTTTTAATATGAATTTGACCAATTTTACTTAATCTGCCATACATATGAAAACTTTTGTGAGAAGAAAAACAATATTTTTCAAGCTACAAAATACATAATATTTACTAAAAATCTCTCAAAATTATGTACATAAATTAGACTATATAAATCAATTTGTAAATTATATACACTGTCTCTAAATTATGCATGTATTATAAAAATGTTTCAGTTAACTCAACACATAAAAATATGGGGAACATAAGTTAAAATATTTCATAGGTAAACAATTTAGTTTTCCAAATTCCAAATAATGACATTTCTGTACAGCGCAGCGTCCAAAGTTGTCGATCTCTACATTGCAAAAACATATTAAAACAACCTCCTCTGCCACGACGCAACGCTGCACGCTGGCTGAGGCTATTGTATATGACATAACGAAGCTTGTATTGAAGTAGCTAAATCGTGAAGTGTTCGTATTATTTTTATTTCAGTGTTGGCTTTTTAACAACACTGAGGCGAGCGACAGCGCCAGTATTTAACTAGCGCAGAATATTCCCCACAGGGAAATATAGAGCGTTTGTTAATGATGTACGACCATGAATAGGTCACTAACCTGTTTTAAAATGCCTCAATTTCCCGAGTCGAATTAAATCATTTTGTAAGATATTATTTATAAGGTTTCTCCCGAGATAAATCATTCATCCGCCAACAGCAGCGCGACAGAAAAATGTTAGGAACCGAATGACTAGTTTTAAATGTATTTTTTTGCCTGTAGTCGAAAGAAATGTGTATTTTAAGAGACGCCAAAAAATATGTTAAATATTATAAGTGTTCTTCAATAAATCAATAGAGTAGGTAAAGCAAAAACGTCGCCACGTAACTATGACGTTTCAAGAGGAAAATCTAACATTACTTTTTAAATGGCTGAAAATAAATTTCGACTTTGCAAGGCTGAGTTTTTTTGGTCCAATCGCGAAACTTAAAAAACCGCTGCTATTTTAGGTAAATCGACCGAGTTGAATACTTAATTTGAATATTTACGTGCAAATCTGCACTCTCCCAAATAATAATAATAGCTACATATTGTATAATAGGCGTGGCGTGGTCCCTTAGATGAGTCGAGGATTCCAAATAGAATCCCTAGGTTCGAATATTCGAATGGAACATGTTTTTTTTATTATCGTGTGAGTTTGAAAGTATACTAAACAATCGTAAATATAATTCGGCACCCATCAAAATTACTTTTAATGATGCTATAAAAAAATGTAAATACCAAAACGCGAGTTGATTCATGAGTTTTATTACACTTGAAAAGTTTGACAATTTTTAAACCTTAATGCAACCCTAAACATGCGCCGACTTTACTGTATGCCTGATTACGACTTTATGCAGTATCTTTTCACTCAGGTTTTTTAGGCACGTTATCTAAAAAGTCTACATTTTAACTAACTAACTAACTAACCATCACGCCATTTTTCCGAAGGGTTGGCAGAGATAGAACGCCACACCACTCTGTCCTGGCATACTTCTCTTGCTTCCTCCACATTCATACATCTTCTCATGCACGCACGTCGATTATTCCGACTTCTTACATGCCCACTTTCAAGCACTTGTTTTACTTGATCATGCCATGTCTTTCTCGGCCTTCCTCGACTTCTACATCCAGGCACAGTCGCATAATATATTTTTTTAGCCGTCTCTTTTCATCATCCATTCGCTCTACATGACCGAACCAACGTAAAAGACCTTTCTTAATTTTGTCGATAATGCTTATCTCAGCCTTGCATTCTGCTCTAATTTCAACATTAGTGCACCTAACATACATTGGTTTATCACACATTTGCCTGAGATATCGCATTTCAACTGTATTCAATCTACTTTAATCCTTATTTTTCCAACTCCATGCTTCGCTTCCATACATAAGGGTTGGTTTAGCCTAAATTTTAGTCTTTATATTAGTCTAAATTTTGGACTCCAAAATATATTTTTTTATTTTAAACACTATGCCGAACATGCATACAGAAGAAGGCGTAGAATTGATACACTCATGTATCTCATAATCTTATAAAATCATAACAGAACGTAGGCAAAAAATATTCACAGCATCAGTGATTGATTTATTAATGCGTAATTAGTAGGTACCTACGTCTGGAAGCAAATAATATGAAAAAATAAGCAAAAAACTTGTGGGCTCATACTGGTACTAGTATCTGAATACTACACAACTAATTTCCCTTTACCATACAGTAATTAAGTATCTGTATCTCATTTATCATGCCAAGATAATATTATAGTTAGATATACGTATTTATTAAGAAGTCTATATAAACAACCATATTTTAATATATAGGTCTTGAGATCGTGTAAAAACGAACATACTAATTCGATCACGCCTAACTATTGCCTGGGTTTTTCTACGTCTAACCCGAAATGCTTCTTAATAAAAATAATGAAAATGTGAGGTATGCTTTGACAATAATTAGGTATGCATTTCTGATTTAACGACACAAAAGATCTGACATTTTAATGATGACAATATTAGCGAGATGTATTATATTTCAAAGTAAGTAGTAAATACAACTACTTTTGAAAATAAAAAAGTCTGATGCACATAGTATTTTTTAATCTTACGTTATAAGAGCATTATAAGAATAAGAAGTATTAAATACTCCATCACGTATTATTCTTTTTACTGACATGAGTACTTTTTTACATTTAAGCATTTTCACGCTAAATTGGTTGTTGCTCAGATAATGGCAAAAATTTAATTGTGTTAAGAAGCTTAATTTAATTGCCACTTAATTTTACATTTCAATACTTTACTGTAAGCTCAACGTAAATAAATAATTGATATGTGATATTTCATTCCTTCATATATTACTCGTACTTATTACAATGTCATTTTAGATTTTTTGCCCCTAAGGAATTTGCATTTAAAACATAATTTGTCATTTTAAAACTTAGATTGTTTTATGCACTTCTATCCGTAAAAACATCGTTTTACTTTAAATCAAACTTTTTTGTATTGTTAATTATTTTTATTTAGGGAGACCAGGATTTAACCTAAATTTCTTATTGTACTAAGAATATTATAGAATATTTACAATGAATACGTTTTAATTTTACTTATATGATAAAAGATGATATTTGCATATATTTAACTTTTTACAAACATAAACCTGCTATCCTGCAATACTTTATTATTTTCTCATTTATCGAATTTTAAAAAAATGCACATCGCACTTAAGGGTAGGTACAGTAAGTGAGTGCAGTTTATATTGATAATTTATTAGATAAAAGCAAGATGTTCAGACTACCGCTTCTTCCTGTAAATTTTGCGCAGATCTGAGGTTATGTGATAGCCACATCTTTCTTCTAACACCTTCACGCGTTCGCGCGACCGACGCCGCCGACGCGACGTTGGTCGTTGAGAAGGAAAAGCGTGCTCGCGGCGCGGGCGGGCGCGTGCAGCGGCGGGATCACGCGAGGCGCGAGACCCATCGATTGACCATCGGCGTCGGTCGGCGTTGATCGACCGTCGATCGACGTCAGTCGTACGTATGTAATGACACCATACCATAATCTAAAACCCACCCAATATAAAGAATTATACCAATGATTTAGTAATAAGGATAATAAAAGTTACTGGAAAACGTTGCCATGTATACTGTATAATATAAAGTAATTTCAATTATGCTAAAAGTTAGTTGAATGTCAAAAAAAATAAAGTAGGTAGGTGTACAAAAATATTAAAAATCTTACAAAACACATTTAAATATTAGCATGTCCGTTGAAAACTAAATAGCTAATAGATATTTAAAACGTTTTGTTTTATTTGCAAAGTCTGTGCATTTGCAATTTGCATGCTTGGAGTTATTTCTGTTGGCACCATACGTGGCAGGATGGTACCTACCTAATGTGCAGCATTTAGCACAAAGTTTGAGTCAGTAACCCGCTGGTTCAGGTCACCTCTGCGGGCCGCGGGTAGTGCCTGGTGCCTGGTGCCACAATGGACCATCTACGGAAAGGTCGACTATCTCTGAATCAATGACACACGTATGGCCCGTAATTTAAAAATCATTAGAGCTACTTCAGGCGATGGCGATAGTGCGGAATAGAGATATGAACGACCCCATTAACGGACAAACTTCGACATTACTCAATAATGATATGCGTATTTGTTATCTCGCCACATTCTGTATAAACTGTCCGCTTTCGGAACTCAAATGCGAAATTTATTGAAATATTTAATAATACATATTATCCTTTATAATTATGATTATTGTTACTGACGGAACGTATTTAAAAAAGTATTTTAGTGATCTGATGAGGGTAAAGCGAGGTATTATTTTGATCTGTTTTACAAAATCAGTTCATAATCGAGTTCATATTAGTCGAAATCTTATATTTTGCACACATGTACGCCTATGATTGAACATTAATAGAATTGTGTACTTTTGATAAATCAAGTGCATTGTTACCCTACACGCACTACGTGATGTGGGTTAGGGAAAAGGGAGGTTTTAATATATTTTCTTATTATTATTATTGGCTGTTAAAAAAATTAATCGATTTGTTATTGATATAGTTTATAGTAAGTTGTAAACGTTATAAGATAAGCTTTAGTTTCCAATTTTAAAGAAATTACTTGATTGGTGAAACAGTTTTCCGTAAACTGCTAGAGATTAATTTTATGAATACGTTTTAATAGTTAACTTTAAAATTTACCGGTTCAAGGAAAGCGTGGTGTAAAGTAAATGTCATGTACAACAGTGGCACTATAATTTTATTAGTAACAATCGTGTCAGTCGTGAAAAATAAAATCGGAAATGATGATCGAAATAACTGTGTATCGTAAAAATATAATAATAATGCAGTAAGATTGGATTTCATTGGTTGCTATCAGTAATTGTTCGGTATTCTGTATCGGACTGTGTTATCGTACGTCAACAGAATTATGGACGTTTGTGTTCTAGGATCACAGGTCAACGATAGCGTAATTTTGCGCGGTTTGAAAAGGCTTTTTTCAAATCGCTCGCAAAATCTCCATTTGGCGCGCATACGTGTGACAAGCAATATCGCTTACTACGGAATGAATTTCCCGCCTTTTACGGTGGACGGGTATGACATCATAGCCAATAACGGGGGTTAAAAATCATTCGTATTGTCGTGTTTTTAAAACATTTATTAATAAAAACTAAATTTTTGAGTATTGTGGAAAACGTTGTACTTGAATACTTATAACTTTTATCACTTCAGTTTTGGAAGGTAGTTTGATTTTATTGTGAAAATAGCTCCTACTTCTACTTTCCCTTATCCACCCATAGGGGACTGCATTAGCCAGCGTAATGTATTTTAAATATTTTTTACATCAAAACAAATGATTATCTTAGCTCCAGTAGTCCAGTCATGGTTTCGACTTAATAATGAACCATACAAAGCCAAACTTGTACAATCGCGGAATGCTGTAACTAATCTTCAGTTTATATTACCGTAATAAAGGACTGCAAGTTAGAAAAGTAGTTTTATTGCCTAATTAGTAGGTAGTATTTCATTTCTATTTCACCACTAACCTACTGCAATACGCAATATTCGGCGTAAAATAAATCAATAGTAATTACCGTATTGCAATAAATATTAATTGGTTGTGGCTTGTGATTAAAATACCAAATTCCATTGACCGGTTAATGACAAAGATTTTTTTCAAAGATTCAGTTTTAATTAGCAGTGAAAAATTACCATATAATGGTTAGTGTCTGAAATTGTGTTAGTTTGTTTTGAATTAGGAAAACGAACGGGAACTGGCTGTCGATCACTTAGTTTGGAGGTAGTTTGAGGAATCCACATGCCCCATGGGAGTTGATATGGAATGAATATGATGATGACCATAAAAACCACACTGTACAATCAGTTGGTCATCTTACAGATTAGAATAAAGGATTCATATTTAGAAAAGTAGTTTTATTCCACGTGTGAGTAATTTCTACACCACTAACCTACTGCAATGCAAATTCGGCGTAAAATAACTTATTGCAAAAATATTAATTTACTAAATTGTTGCGTTAATAATTAGTTAATGACAAAGAGATTTTTTTAAAGATTTGCGTTTTAGTTATTTGTGAAAAATTCCAACCATAATAAAAAGCAGTCTGAAATTGTGTAGCTTGTTTTTAAAGAAAATCTACTAAAAAGCAGCATGAAAGGCTATTAACGATTCAATGTGTTTTGTATGTGCATATATACGTACAGAATACCAAATAAAAACATACATTTTGTAATAATATTTAGGTAGCGAATTAAGGCAATATTTTGTAGTTATTAGTAATGTTTCCTGGTAAATTAATACAAAAGTCGTATAATTATGTATTGCAGCGGAGATAACAGAAGTCACGTGACCTCTCTCTGATAACAGCAATCATAAATAGTATGTAGCTGATACGAGAGGCGAGCGCCATCGCGGGGAGTATTGCCAGTATTGGGGTCAAATCAACAGACATCATATCTTGATTAGACACCCATACTCAATACGTCTTACGAACCTCGAGACCACGTGACAGATTGATAACTTGTTAACGCCATGGTCCACGACAGACCGTCTGATACTGCGCATTATGCACATGCGGCATTTGCCAAATGTGGCGATGACGTAACTTTAGATAGAATATAGTGGTGTAAGGAAACAGAAGCATCAGCATCAGAAATTGTGACGTGCTGTTCCTTGATCAGCACAAAACAAACTACGGCTTGCACGCACCAATGTCTCGTTTATGTCGCATTGTAAACTTAAGACAGGATCTCGACTTCTTCGGTGTAAGTCTATCAAGATTTGAACATTCACTGAATTAGACAAGATTGAGATCTTGAGATTGTTCATAGTTTTGTCTAAGCTTTATATATTTTAATATTGCTTTACCCTTCCTGTTACTATTTTATTCATGCA
Source organism: Micrasema minimum (assembly GCA_022494985.1). Classification (NCBI taxonomy): domain Eukaryota; kingdom Metazoa; phylum Arthropoda; class Insecta; order Trichoptera; family Brachycentridae; genus Micrasema; species Micrasema minimum. The sequence goes on from JAGVSP010000996.1 coordinate 54,756, forward strand.
TTTAATATTTAATTGTGTTTAAATGGACTTTATGTCCGTAAATAAACAAATAAACTAATCAATAATAGGAAGAAGACAGAGCATTGGTTTTACGAACAATAAAATATATAGTACGAATAGGTTGTTTCGTAGGTTTAAAGGGAATTTAAATGATTTTATTTCCTCGTATTTGATATTGTAAGCGCTACAAATAATCATGATTAAATTGCAAAATAAAAAGAATGCGAGTGAGAGCATAAAAAAGCTCGGTGTAATGTGAACGATCATTTCATTTGCTGCAAAAACAAGGTTACCTACGCGATAAAGTCAATGTAGGGTTGTTATTTTTCTTGTCAATTTAATTGTTAGAGGAGATTCCATTTTATATTTTTTATAAAAAGTAGCGATAGCGATCAAAAAAGTTTGTACTCACAAAGGTCCAGACGTTCTGTTAAAGTTCATGTATACTGCTATACACGAGTCGTGTAAAAAATAATTAGCTAAATAGTTAAATAATTGAGAATTAACTGATAATCTATGACCTGAAATATGACATTGAAGTGGGTGATATAATACCTATGAAGCAATTAAATATGGAGAAAAAACAAACTGGAGCTGTAAACAAACAAAGCCGTCTTGTTTATACAATAATATTACATCTTTATCGCAATACAAACTGCCAGCAATAGTATGTAAATAAAAATCAGACATTATTAATACCTTTCAGGATATCCACATATATGGGTCATGGATCATGTGTATACTACATGTCATGTCGTACGTAATAATATAATATAATAGGTACTCTTACATAAAATAAAAACTAAATGTGTAGAATGCGTTTTCTACAGATCGCACTGACTAGTTTTGAAATCTCTTACAGTGTAAAGTTTTGGTATCTTCGTCATCCTATTTTTCTCCTCTCTCTCTTTTTACTAACTATCACATGCACCTCAATCAATTTCTGGTTGTGTCACTGGGACTAGAACCCGGAAATTCCATGTTGTGATCCACCTTCGTAGCCATTACACCAAGAATATGTATATTAAAGAACATATTTGTAAATATAATGTGAATTCAATGTGGTACTGCGTTGTCTGTTATATGATGTTGTTAAGTGCAATATTAATTGGTGGAAAATACGACAAGGCATTCAAACTTTTTTATTGAAAACATGTTAATCGTAAAACGATGCATGTTTACATACCTACGTATTACGAAATATACGTCATTTTTTTACATAGACAAGCTTTTGATGGTTTGTTTTGGTAAATACGGGGAAACTCAACGAAAACAAGTTTAACTTAAAATAAATTATATCTGGATTCTGTAAAGATTGTTGACGTTTTGTTCTGGAGTAAGGCGTAAATCCATATTGGAAAAAACCCCCCACAAACTAATCGCCAGATCTCTACTGGCAGAAAGCAACGATGCCTACTTTATATTGACAGAAATATATTTTGCTTACCCACACAGTGACTTGTATTTAAAGAACACAATGTTCCTCTATTCTAACTAAAATAGAGAAATAGGGGAATACGCACATGTAAAACCAAAATACTCTTACATTTGTTTGGTTGTTTAAACAAATCTAATTATAAATTTAAAAAAAAACAGAAACAGTACAAGCGTGTCAAAATACTCATTTTTCAAATTGTATAATCTCATTTAAGACTAAAAATAGTGAACAGAAATTCATGGTTAGATATGTACGCTGTCAACATGATTCAATATCGAATGAATCGCAAGTATCTATTATATATTACTCCAAGTAAAAGTATTTCGATTCAAGGGATACAATTTCACCGTAACTGCTTTATCAGTTGATCATAAAAAGGAGTAGGTAGCAATGGAGCGTCATTATAGCGAAGGAGAACACGTGTTGCCACTTCGTAAACAACAATGGCAGAGGAAAACGAAAGAGAGGGATAGTCAAGCATGCCAAGCCCCCCAACACGCCTTCCTACGTTTTGTTTACGTCAAGAAAATCTTGAATCAAAACACAACACGGCACGGCACTACGTCATGTTTACTAGCGACATAACATAACTGTATTTTTCGCTAAGGTTTAAATACAAATAGGTACAGTATTATGTTATACAACGCATTCTGTGGTTATTGTGTCATCGAAAATCGAGACACGGGACTTGAAAAACAAAGATCGAAATACAGTGAGCTTTTGTGCTTACGGATGCAAATACTGACAAGTGGAAACGCGTAAAAATAACACAACGTTTAAAACAATAGTTTTGTAGTTTTCTATCTAATAACGGTACTAGTAGTAATGAGGACCAATTTATTTTTTAAACCATTTTGTGGTTTTTTTCTTTAATAAATAAAAACACAACCTACCTACCTACCTACTACTAGCAAAAAAATAAACAATAAAAGAGCCTTAAAATTAAATTTGCTATACAGTTTTTTCAAAACTCGATTAAAGCTCTACATGGATAGAAACACGGTTTCTACTTATATGTTATGTTAGAAAAAGTTTTTTTCAACTAGTCAATGCGTTTAAAAACTGGCTTAAAATTTGTAAAATAATAACCGGAACGCCATGAGAAGCTTTTATCGAATTTTGAAAAAAACGTCCTCAATAATTGTAGTTTCTATATTTGTAGTTTTTTTTATCAGCTACAATAAAAAAGATTACTCATACAGTATATTCAATATATACCCAGTTTGAAAACATATGTACCTTTTACCTATTTCCATCATGCTATTGTTAAAATATAATATGTATTTACCTACTAACGAATATACTTACAATAATATCGAAGATAATATTTTACTATGGGATTTTTTAAAATAAAAAATAAATCTATGCAATCTTGTGATATTTGCACATTTTTCAATTCGTAAACACTATTTCCAATAAAGCCTAAGCGGCTTGTGCTTGAAAATAGGAATAAAGTAGTGTCGAAGTGGGGATTCGAACCGACGATCTCTGGACTCGGAGACCGCGACGCTAACACTGAGCCACCACCCGTTCATACATTACAGAATCCGATTACAGTGGGATTTTTGATGTTTTGTTTATATGATATAAAAAACATCAATATTAGGTAATTTTATTATTACATTTTCATATATATATGTAAAATGTGGATTATATTTAATAAACGAGTATGCAGTTATAATGTTTTTGTTAGTTTTTCTTCTCAACGTAAGTACCTTTAGCATTTGAATTTAGAGCTTCCAAAAAACCATTTTTATTTAATTACGACGTGAAGTCCATTTTAAACACATTACATACATGAAAAAAATAACAGGAAGGGTACTTAAACCTAGGACAAAACTACGGACAATTTTAAGACAAAATCTAGTGTAATTCAGTGAATGTTTAAATCTTGATAAACTTGAATTTAATTAAATGAAATTCCGACAGTATAAATAATAACATACGTCCGTAAGTTGCAGTAAATAATACCCTGTGTTATAAAATGAGTTTTTTATAACAATTAAAGCAACTAAAACGCGAGACATGCCTCTCTACACGTTCCTACTTATTACGAGTAAATATTGACGTAGCAATGTAAAGAATTCACATACATAATAATTCTCGGTGATTTTCCATTTGCTGGGTTTAATAGTGATAGTGGTACGTCCATAACATTAAGACGGTTAAAAGATAACCTCACTGTATTTAAATGGCGATATGGCATTTTATTTGATGTTCATTACATTAATATAACGATTTACATAATTATAAATCACAAGATAATTAACTGCATTTAATATAGATTATAATTGGATTATTTTATTGGGAGTTTTAAGTACATCGAGTACTGAATCGGCATGTTGTTTGTTGTGAAATCCATTTATTAAATTAAATAATGATCAATCAAAGAGTTTTTTTTTAACAAAATCAAGTGTATTCTAAACTAAATATTTTTATATAATTTGAGCTAAATGAAATATTCAAACAAATTTAATTTAAATTACCTACTGATAAAAGTAGTTTTATTTTTATTTATGTGCCTAATTAAACAGGTGTCCAATTTTACTTTAAAAAAAAAAATAATATAAAACCTGAAATTCATAGTCGTGGGTCCAAGCCAAGTTCATTAGAAGTCGTGTTCTGCGCATATTTTTTAAAATTCTTATAAGGTATAAGCGTACATGTTCAGGTCCCAGCTTAGATTGATTATGATTAGGTATACGAATATGAAAAGTCAAGACTAAAATCAGTCTTAATACATCTGATAACATTTTTGTGTTTACTCTTTTCAAAATACGACAGTGTAAATGTTTTCCTTGTGGTTACTTGTTAAGTGTCTGTTAATGTCACGTTTAAAAGTAGGTATAATGAGAAGAATAAAACAACCTTGAGTCTATAAACGACGTTATATGTATAAATAAGTTACATATTATCATAATTATCATAATCGCTACCGGGGCGTGAATTTTATAAATAAGGGTGTGTGATGTCTTGAAAATTATACGGTTTAATGCTTCCGTAACAAAAATTTGTACGCAGATTGAAGAAACATGTTATATCATTATTAGTAACGCCTATCTAAAACCCTCGTTAAACCTAATAAGGGTGTGTCTGCTCTACGCACTACTAATAGAAACTATGTACATTATCAAACAATAGTAATTTAATTCAAAAATACAATTCAAGAAATATGATAAATTACGTAAATGTGCTTACAAAGGCTGTCTGGAGATCGGATGTTTACTAGGTCAAAACAAAATGACGCCTTTATAACGCCTGCATCACCCCTTCTCTCTATGGCTGCGAATCATGGCGCCTAACCAGGGCTCAAAATAGCACACTTCTTAGAAGAATTTCGACTTTGTGAGGCAACGGACGCAGCAATCCTTGGTATCTTCTACTGTCATCCAGCGTGGGCGTTTCGCCTGGCTAGGCCATATACTACGTATGCCTCCCGAGAGCCTTAACCATGCATGCCTATTATACAAGGCATCAGGTTCTCTGCGTCCCAGACGTCCACTGTTGACAATCCGTCAGCAGTTTGCGTTGGAACTGCGGGGACGTGGACCTGACCTGGGAGGATGTGCGAGAACTGGCGGCCGATCGCTCGGCTTGGAGGCAGTTTGTGGAATCCATATGTTCCACATAGGGAGCGGATATGGTATGATGATAATGATGAAGAAATGTGCATACATTGGAAAGTAAGAACAAATTTGAAGCTATATAAACATACTTTCAACGAAAACAAATACAGCAAAACGTGCATCAATTTTATAGAAAAATGAAGGCAATTAGTAACCTTATTGAGGAGTATTCATTCCATACATTTTTATACTGGAAAATTTCTCGCTTACCTTCTTTGTACTTTAAGGATGTAATAGTACATGTTACATGGTATTATGTTTGTATGAATGATGGGGAAATGGGAAATGCAACAGGCTGCCCGGCGCAGGCGCCGTATACCGTGCAACAGGTGGAAAACCAACATACGTACAAATATTAATACTGTAAGGCGAAGGGATTTCGGCTTTCAGGCTCTTTCAGGTTTTCAGCAAAGTTGCGATACAACAATTTGTATAGAATGTTTGACCGTAAAGTCGTCGCCTTACTACGCTTATTACTTAATGTGTAGGTATAGTATACATTTTTCCAAACCCTAATGGACTTTAAATATAATACCATTGATTTTGATTAAAAGATTTGATTATATTTGCGTATTAATGATCTAATTTCTGCAGTTAATAAATTCTAAGAAATTATTTAGGTAAGTATATCGTTTGTTAAACAAAGGGGCTATGTGTTACGTTTAATGAATAATGGACGATTGGACTTTAAACGCACAGGTAATAAGCAAATTCAGAGCGAACTCTTTAAAACTTTCTTATTTTTTATTCCTGCACACCTGTGTATACCTACGCTCTTATACCAATCCTTGCTATAGTCAAACAATTTGGATTACGGCAAAACCTGGTCATTGGACATGAAAATAAATCAAGTAGATAGTCGGAACATAAAAAACACAGCTAGCTATACACGATTTAGTAATACGATGAAAGTAACATCTGAAAGTCTTTTATTGCAATTAATAAGAACTGAATAATATATAAATATGGTGTGTTATGACTTATACATTATACATACATCGATATTATAGTAACTTATTGAATAAAGACCTAGCTTCTAATGATCTTATCTCTTGATACATTATAATATAGTAAGGTGTTTGTACGTACGTAATCATGTTTGCAAGCGAAAGTAATGAATTCAATTTGCGAACCGGATTATAATATCGAGTCAGGTGTCTGATACTAAATAATTACCTTAACATCTAGGTATAGACTGCAAAAAAAGTTTTTTTTACAATGCTAGTATTCAAAAATGTTAATTGAATATTATGTATACAATGTTTACTGCGGTAAGATATTTATGTGCATTCACCAACAGTAGATATATTGCGGTTGTGGCGCGTAGGTAGGTATATAACGCTAATCGGTGAAATCTTTTTTATAATTTTCCGATTACCGTAATAATGTTTTTTTTTCCAAACCTTGAGGTGGTGAGTGCAAGCCTCAAAAAAAGTATTTAAATGAAGTAAAATAATCAAAAATATAATACAATAGTGTTATTTCAATTCAGTGGCAAATAACGTATTTCTTAAGTATCTGCAAATACAGTGAATTATAGCTATACAGTGCTTTTAAAATTCATAAGGTGATGAGGATAAAGATTCTAGTACCTAGACGAAAACTATCTCATCTCAAAATTAAATAGAAAAATTGTAGTTACGAAAATTAATTTTCAAACAAATAATATTCGTCACGTGTATAATAAAAATCAGATTGTATAAATAATGTTGCAGTCGTTAGTGGACACCTCTATGGAAAATGTAAATAATTTGGTTTATTATTCAATGAACTTGCATCAAGCGATTTCTCCTTTTTTATCACTTGCCAATTTAAGTTAACGTAAGGCATTCGTTACAACGACATTATTTGATAAAAATCGTGATTTAAAAAAAAAATGGGTATCATTTTTAACATTACTGGAGATTGTTCCATTCGCAAACCTTAAAAGTCATCAAGTAGTGGGTAATATGAGTTATATCAAAAAACCTCAAATTTAAACAAATGAAGACATTTAAAAATAAATACCTACGTAACATTTTCACATCAATATCTCATCGCGTGAAATAATTAATTACATCATTCTCAATCATCACTTTGCATGTTTCTGCGTTGGAATAAATTAGTGTACTTACCTGTAGTAAGCTGTAAGATATGATAATTAATCTGCAAGCTGAGATAGAAGTAGAATGCTAAGTTCATTTCTTACTGATGGTAACATTGGGAAAGTAGAAGTAACTCATCTGCTCAGATTGGTAATTATTATTAACGAGCGTTAATTGCGATCTTTACCTTTTCGATCTCGTTCCCAATGGAGCGAGAAATTAAATTGAGCGTGCCACCGCTTGGGTTTATATTTCACTTGTTGCGTGCATTAATTAAGTTAATTGAAGATTTTTACTTGCGAATAATTAATAATTTGCGTGCTTGGTAAATGTAACACGGCGTAATCAAGGGCGCTGGAGGGGCGGTACTCGGTGAATTAGACCAAATTAGAATGCGATGATACTATGTTCAGTACATCACGTCATTAACGCCTGATTTACTGCCAGAGGGAGAAACTCGCATACTATTTTGGTTTAAATTGGTGATACGTGATAAGTATGTAAAAATGCCGTAAGCAAACTGATATTGTCTTTGATAAACCTGTGTATTCAGAAGATTGGTGATCTCAAAGCATTTATATATCTAATAATATTTTTATATCACGCTTGTAGTTTGTAGATTATTAAGCTTTCTACTTTCTACCACCACCAAAACGAGTAAACACTGGCTGTTCCAAGTTATTTTAAATACGAAAATGTATTATGGACCCTCACCCAAGGTTCGTGCATTATGTGAATATACAGAGATAAGTCTGTAGAGGCAAACTGCCTCATCGAGGACTTCAGGTCTTTAGATTATTAGTTGAAATACATACATACTATTGATTTTACTGCTGACATAATGAAGGCCGGCGTCATGCCCTGCTTAAACACGTCAGAAAAGACGTATTAGCGTATCAGATAGCAGCTTCAGGATAAGAATGTGGTAAAAAGGCAAAGAACCAACATAAATATTGATCTAAAACTATAGGGATAAATTTACTTATAGATTTATGCGGATCGACGTGAAAAGGGCATCGTAACAAACTGACCCAACCGCTAAAAATATTCAAGAAGTTTCTTATTTTTATTCTCAGTTTTGATCAGTTTACGAATACTAGATAGAAAAGAGTCAGAAAATAAAAATGTAGTAAAATTGTAGTGGTAATGTGTCAAACGTTGAAGACTAATTATATAAGCAAGGACTCTGTGAACACGATGTACAAAGCAATCAAACCATTAAATCCCACTGAATGGTCAAATTTTGGCACCTCCGATTATATAACGCGGCGCCCTTCACGCGACGCCGGTCATGCGCGCGCAACCGTGACGCCACGTCACCTTGTGCGTTAGTACCTAGTACTAAGTAGTTAGTGTGGTTACCACGCGTGAGTAGTGGCCCTAAATTCACGAATATAAACTCTGCTAAGGACCCTTACGAACCGATAATCTTACTTTCTCAAGTACACATTTAAATCTATCGAGGTTAAGCACTCGTTTGTAGAATAAAAATATCGTGAGCGTATAGCAAAACTAACCTAAGTCAAAACATTTTATTTTGAATATGACCAATCAGAGATTTTACTGCTCTGTCAAAAGAAAAAAAGGAAAAAAATCTTCTAATAATAGTTTTTGTTGATTTTAGGTGGCTGGTGAACTTTAACTAAAAAAATATATGTCGCGACTGTACTTGGATGTAGAAATCGAGGAAGGCCGAGAAAGACATGGCATGATCAAGTAAAACAAGTGCTTGAAAGTGGGCATGTAAGAAGTCGGAATAATCGACGTGCGTGCATGAGGAGATGTATGAATGTGGAGGAAGCAAGAGAAGTGTGCCAGGACAGAGTGGTGTGGCGTTCTATCCTCTCTGCCTACCCCTTCGGGGAAATGGCGTGATGGTTAGTTAGTTAGTTAGTTAGGTGAACTTTTACTGTTGGTGTAATGAATTAAAAGAGCTTCAAATAAAACGTTGTATTATTTTGTCTTAAACACAATTTTGTATTTTTTTGCATTGGCAACAAAAAATATGCAAGTAAAGTTTGCGTAGTATTACAACGATAAATTTGTGAAAATTTTGTAATCATAACAAATTGGATTTATGTTGAAACACAACATACGGTCAAGTGTTGGAGTTATCTCAATATTTCTCAGAAATGTTATAATATCGATATCATTTATTGCGTCTAGATTATGTTTCAGCAATAAATGTGAATCGTAAAGGCGTAAAGGAATGTTTAGTATTTCAAAACCATTAGCAGTTATGTTGGAGATTTGCATTAATTTGGAATTAGTAGATGGAAACGTAATTTAAATTGGGGTGTTTCTTAATATGGCGAACGGATACTTAGATACTCTATTAGCTATGCAGAAAAAAAATGATGCAATTCGAATAAATATTGCGTTGACCATTTAACAGGTGGAACTAGGTGTTTTAACGCCCGAGATCAAAAAAAAAAATTTTACCACAAAATATAAATATAACGGAGATTGAAAAAAATGCGCCGTAGGTTCATTTTTTCTAGTGGTGGCGTTATAGTCATTTTTAAGGTTTCATAAACTGAAAATTATTTTTTTACGTCCTTTATAAATAAGCATCTTACTAGCTCTACGTCCCCATTTGGCCTACACCCAGGTATCATGTCCCGCACGCCCAGCCCTTGTTCCGACACTGTTATAATATAATATTATGTATGTATCGAGTTACTTGGTGTACCATTGGTGTACCATTGGGTGCGGATAAGGGAGAGTAGTAGTAGTAGAAAAAGTACACATTATTAAAAAACATTAAAAAAACTCGTGGATAAAAAAGTAATAGTATTTTTGCCTTAAATCTGATTTGATGAAGAGCTTTAGCCTCCTTTACGATGACATACCATTTTTTTCAATCTCATGTTTTCTGCTCCCAGCAATCCCTTTTACCCAGGTTAGATAACAGAAACCCTAGACGGTCAACTCTAAGATCCGCACTCGATTCAGCCAGAGGAAGACTTTGAGAACCCCGGCGAAGTCCAAACACCAAGTTTGGCGATCGTGCTTTTGCAGCGGCTGGCCCCTCTGCCTGGAAACGACTGCCTTCACACTTACGCACCATTCAGAGCCCCAGTCAATTAAAAACGCATATTTTTAAAATCTCACATACAAATTCCCACGATGCGTAATTATTCTACCGCTAGCTTAGGTTAAACAATCTTATTGTACCTTTAATTGTAAGTTTAAAGCGTCCTTGAGGTGATTTTTCACAAAAATGGCGCTATATAAGTTAGCCGATTATTATTATTATTATTATCCAGATAAGCCAATACATTATTATTATTGTTATTATGGATAATTTTATTAGCGCCGTTTTCGTATAAATATAACTCAAGGGCGCTTCAAATATTGAGTTTAACGGCTCGGGAAATTTAATGTGAGTGAAAACTCAATTTCTGAGTAGAAAATACCATTATCAAAATTTATCAAAAGATTTTGAGAACATATAGGTCTTAAGTTTCTTTCGAAACATCACTTCACTCTCACAGTGGCGCACTTCTGGTGGGAGAGCATTCCAAGCCACAGGGCACGCAACCGCAAAAGCGCGCTCTCCAAAATTTTGTGCGCTGATAACGGATCGGTACTTAAACCCTGCCTATATAGCTGTAGATGTAGCTGATCGAAGTGTGAGACGTCTTTCAGCTAGTTCATCTGGAATGCAAAGCTCTTTTAAATACTCTGGAGCGGCATCATGCATGGCTTTGTACATTAGCCAATGTAACGCTGTCTTGACCTACCCAGAGGTCTAACTCTAACGCTTCACATAATATTGCGCTGTGTTAGTATTTCTTGGCTAAGCAAAAATGTTTCAGACACCTGTCTCGGAATTCGTGCTCACTGCGATTCACTTGTCGGCCAGCAGATGGAGTGGCACACTCGCGCTAAATCGTTTCTGCTGGTAACGAACTGAAGAATGGCAAGGCCAGCACTACTACGAACACAACCGACTACCATGTTACGTCACAGTCGGCGTGCAACTCCGCATTCAAATAAACAAAGCAGTGCTTAACAAATTATTACTATATTATGAAGACAAGTGGTCGTATTGAGATATGAGATACGATTTAAATAGCGTAGTTGATAGTCCACCAGGACTGTAAAACAGCTGAGGGGGATACTTCACAAAGCGTGGTAGAGCTGTCAAAATTCCACAAAAGTTTTTACTCTCTGGATTATAGAGGTACAGCATAGAAAATGGGCAAAGCTGTGATTGGTTGGATTTAAAAATCTTAAGCTACTGTATAAATTTCGCTTTCAAATAGCTATTTGATTTTAAATTATTTTATTAAACCCAACCTATCTTAACCTACTGTATAAATTTCATAACCTATTATAAAGGATATTGCTTTTAAATAGCTATTTGATTTAAATTATTTTATTAAACCCAACCTATCTTAACCTACTGTATTAATTTCATAACCTATTATACTATGGATTTACCAAAGACTAGTCCTCATAAAAATTACCACGCTTTGTGAAGCTATTCGTGTTTGGGTCAACTTTCCGAAGTACTCACGAACTTTCATGAAGGAACTCCGCGATAGCGATGATGCTTTATACTACAGATTAGTTAAAGGTATTTACAATTGGTAGGGGAAAAATATTACAATTTTACGTTTGTGAGTCATTATTAATGAGTCGTCGATACCTGGAAGTTAAAATACCATTTTATTCATAGCGTTTAGCCTATTCATAGAATGTTAGTTCTTGGGTCAAGAACGTTACATGCTACACAAAGAATCCAGGTTTTCATGCGACCGTTAATTACCATAAAAATAATTATCTAGATCGAATAAAACAAGTGTACAAGGCAGATATACTTAACTAAGTACGTAAAGTTTTGAATCAAATTATTTTATTTAATAAAGTTTACCCATTTTAAATTGAAGTTTTTTTTTCTTTTCTTCGAGTAATAAAATAATTAAGATGCTTTGCACTTGGTGCTCAGATAGGAAAAAGTAACTGCAACCAAGAAACATCTCCACTCGCGTCATCTCTTCAGTCTCTGATATACACGGATTTCTGTAGGTATTTTTCACACACTACAACTACCTTAATTCAGATTTTCGAATCTTCCTTACTTACTTCTTCGACCCATTAGTTAATAAAATATAAAATCAATCCATTATAATATTCAATAATGATTTTTTTTACATACCTAAATGTCTATAGAGTATAAACAAAATTAAATTTTTAATACCGTGTTTTAATTTATTGTATCCGTAAAGATTCTAACAAATAAACCACTTTTTTTTTTAAAATTGCGTCTACTTATTCCGATCAAAAATAATATTATGACCTTTTTTGGGCATAAATGTCAAATGACCTGGTTTTCTGTAAATAACCTTAAAAAGGTTATAATCACTCTACGTATAATTTACATAAATATACGCCACGATAAAAAAAATGGTTTGTCAAAAATGCACGGTACTTGCATAGATTTTTTTAAAATTTTGCACCTCCAAAGCAACAGACTCATTATTTGTATTTAAATGTTTAATTGAACCAATACAGAAATTGACAAGATGTTCGTTTTTCTAAATGAATTGATCAATTAGCTGTGGATCTTTGCCATTATCTTTGCCTTTTATTGTCTAGAGAAGTTTTGTAGTTTGAAAAAATCCCAATTCGAGGATAACTCGCAATTAACAAGTTTTGTATCGCGTCACTGCTGTTTTAAAACGTGCGATTTGTACAGTACGACTTTTTAGTAGATACGATTTTAAAGGTTCACAAAAAATATGAACGTTACGTGTATGTATATTTATTACAAGAATATCAATAATACACATAAAATATATGAAAATAAGAGGTTAGTACAAAAAAGGAATTCCTTAAAACCTATTCATGTATGTATTTTGGATCTATAGATATTATTTTGTTCTTATATTAAAACAAAAAATCTTTACAATATCTTTAGCTACTCGTAGATATTGATTCATTCAACTGTCAGAAAATCACAAGGCTGTGTCAGTCAAAAAATGTAATAAATACAGGGTGTAACAGAACTCGATGTACAAGCGGAAAACTGGTGAATCTACATCGTATTTGGAGACGATTGTGTAATATGACTTTATTCTGAGCTTGAAAAAAATATTTTTTTTCTTCTCACAAAAGTTTTTATAAGTATGGCAGATTAAGTAAAATTGCTCAAATTCTTTTTAAAACGCGTGTTTTTTGTTGTTGTTTTCTTTATGGATAATATTAATTTGACTAAATACATGATATTTGATAACAATATGCAAAAAAAAAATCGAAAAAAAATCAACTCATTACTCAATTTTCTCGAAAACTAAGGGTCAAATAAAAAAAATTACTCTACAAAATCGACTCCAAATAATATGTAGATTCACTGGTTTCCCGCTTGAACATCGAGTTTTGTTACACCCTGTATAATGCTGAATAATATAAATTACATAACATTATTTGTAATACGTATGTTCATTGAAGAGCTATGTGAAGTCAAATTATATAATATCGAATTACATCTATTGTTTCAGTGCCCAAAGCCACCCCCGCTAAATAATTTACATTTTGTATTGGAGTTAATTTATGCATGTTATTACAAGACGTTATTTTATTACCATTATACGTTAATATTTTTAGGATATTATAAGTATAATATTATGTTATGTATGTGTATTTTATAAGTACCTACTAAGGCTTTAGATATCTTAAAGGCAATTAAAAATAATAGGGGATGTTTTTTTAATTATCTTACTATTATAGTTGACATCGCAATGCTAATTCGATTACATATAGAATGATTCAAAAGATAAGAAACGCGTCATAAAGATGCATGAGTTTCTATAAAATATGTATAATTTGATAAGTTTAAAAGGTCACATAATTATCGACCCCCCTATTATTTATATACAATTATTGTTTCTAGGTAAGAAATTGAAAAAAAATCCCATTGAACTGCATTATAAGGATGTTGTTTTTTCATCACACTTTTCCTAAATATTGTCAAACAGTTATTTAAAGGCATACAAACATAAATGAATATTACCAATTTAAAAAATAAATCATCATGAAACACATAAAAATATATTCCCCAATTCAGAGAATTTGCACGATTTTTTAACATTGCACACGGAGTATGATTCTGAAACACATTTTCAATATTTATGAAAGAATGCGTTATCGTACTATGTAGTACATGTATAATGCAATATAAAACATTTGCAGATAAAAATAGTATATAGATAAAGAAATTCAGCTGAACTAACACCTCTTTGTTTGATTAATTTTCAGTGATTAAATAGATCAAAATAATAATTTATAATCTTCTACATCAGTGATCAATATATTGTAGTAAATGTGATAAAAAATTGTAGATTTGTGAATGTGGGATGAGAAAAAAGACATATTTAATATATTCTGTTAGTAATGCAATGACCTATGAACCATTAGGTACAGATAAGGAAATATAATAGTAGTTGTATGTTGGTTTTTTTCTCAATAATTTCATAGTGCTATCAAAAGTAAATTTTTAAAATTATTGGTATCACGGCTGTGAACATAATACAAAAAATTGTCTAAGTAAAGTTCAAAATATATTCGAAGCATAAAATTTGAATTTAAATTATTATTGTGTAATGATTGTAACATGGCTGAAAGTCTAAACTTAGTTTAAAATTAGTTCAATTTAATCATTTGAATTTTTGCGTAGAAGGCCTCAGCTCAACTTGATTTTGCGACTATAACTTTTAGCCTTAGTTCCACAAGTCCTCTAATTCAAAAATAAGTGATCCATTTATATAAAATTTCGTAAAAGTTACCGTTTCTACCAACGTGTCGGCAAGAGTGAGATAAAAAGCTGCGCCATTTATACTTTCTCTCGCACGTAAGATGATAATGTATGCACATATTAATTTTCTATGCACAACACGCCATCCGTTGTCCGGCAGGCGGTATGTGGTCCGCCTTGCGGCCCAAACCGGTTCTGGGACGCGACCCAACTGTTGAGTTTAGCTGGCCAAGGACAAAAGGTCCAGCGGGGAATCACCCGAGATGATTTGTGGCGCAGATTATTCCAGGGGTTCTGAACTCAAGTACCGAAAAAGAAATATACACAGTACACGGGTACCTACTGACTCTTAAAAACTGTTAAATATGAAATCCCTAGGTTCCACAACTTGTTTACTGATTTCTGGCTATGAACCAAGCAAACCAACACAAAACACAATACTTATAGTTTCTAGATAAAATTTATTTTATATATTTGTTTATGCAAATTCCAATTGTAGAACTACGTTTTATTTTGGATTTAATGTGTATTTTGGTTTCCGTATAAACATGTATTGAGATTCCTTTCATCATCATCATCTCAGCCCGTTGAGGTCCACTGCTGGACATAGGCCTCCCCCTGCCGTCTCCACTCCTCCCGATCCTGCGCCGTCCCCATCCACTGTTTTCCAGAAGACTTCCTGATGCCGTCCACCCATCTCATCGGTGGACGTCGTTGAGGCCTCTGGTTCCTCGGTCTCCACACCAGAACGCGTTTCGTCCATCTGTCGTCCGTCATTCTGGCTATGTGACCGGCCCATTTCCACTTCAACCAAGCAATTCGCTGCACCACGTCGCAGACCTTTGTCTGGCGTCGGATCCAATCGTTCCTTTTTCGGTCTCTTAATGTTATTCCAAGCATAACCCTCTCCATGCTCCTCTGTGCAACTTGCAACTAATGGGATTCCTTCCTTGAGATTCCTTTACGCCGCGGAAACCTGGACCTTGAAAAAGCGTAAGCAAAGGAAGATAAATGCTCTTGAAATGTGGTGCTGGCTCAAAATGCTACGGATTTCATTTCAGGACAAATGTGTCAATTCTCCAAGAATTAGGGATTAAACCGCGTCTATCTTCCACTGTGCAGCTACGTATTTTCAGGTGCTTCGGTCACGTCACAAGGCGACCGGACACTGGAAAAATTGGTAGTGCGGTTACTGGCCGAATAATCTCGGTCCCGTGGAAGGAGCCCAACGAGACGGACTGACCTGGTGATAAAGGCGACGGACGTATCTCGCTTCCAGAAGTGCTGGAGACAGAGACGGATGGAAGCGAATTCTGGCGGCATGCTTCCCCCCTACTGCTGTGACCACGACTGCTTTGTCAAGAGCAAACGATTAAGAAAAAGAAACCTGTATATTTTATCCTAACATGTGCCCTGTGTGTACAACATTAAATTAATAAATATCAAAATAAACTAACAGGATTGAAATTATCTGACATGACCTACAATGCGACTGCGAAATTGTCAATCTTTAGGACTAGTCTATTGCTAAATCCATAGATATGACAAGATGTAGAAAAAGAGTCGAAGAGAGAAATTTATACAGTAGGTTAAGATAGGTTGGGTTTAATAAAATAATATAAATCAAATGGCTATTTAAAAGCAATATCCTTTATAATAGGTTATGAAATTTATACAGTAGGTTAATGATAGGTTAGGTTAAAATAAAATAATTTAAATCAAATGGCTATTTAAAAGCAATATCCTTTATAATAGGTTATGAAATTTATACAGTAGGTTAATGATAGGTTAGGTTAAATATAATAATTTAATCAAATAGATTTTTAAAAGCGAAATTTGACAATACATAATGAAGGCGTAACCCAATCGCGTATCAACCAATCACAGCTTAGCCCGCTTTTACGCTTTACTCTACAAACCAGAGACTAAAAATGTTATGTACTCTACAAACCAGAGACTATAAATGAAATTTTGACAGCTGCACAGCAAGTTGTTAAGTTACCCCCAATATTTTTTTTCCGGACAAATTTGTCACAAAAAGGGTGGAATTGACTTCGAAATCACCTTTGCATCATATATTTTATATGCATTGGACAAAGTAGGGTTAAATTATCTTTACTAATAATTTATGAGGAAACCACTTTATCACAAAAGGGCTTAAGTCCAAATTAAATTATTATTTAAACTAAATAAGACGACCTCCACTTATTTTCCATTATATTCATGTAAATTACTAAAAAATTGTTAAGGTTAATAATTTCATCTCTGGTTATCGAAAAATTAGCGGGAAAATACGTCGGATGTTGAAAATTATAATAGATGTAATATGAGTAAGCACACTTCAACTAAAATTAGTAGAAATAAATACCGTCCAAAATAAGACCGATTATGTCAATTATAAATGACCTTTATAAAAAGTCACAAACTACATTAAGGTGAAAATTAATAGGCTCGGAGAACATTTTTTTGTGTGTAATACTATTAGAAATAAAACAAATAATCCACAATACCATCGGTGCGATACGTTCGTAAATAAAAAAAACTGATAAGCGAGATACAAAAATTCAATGTTTGGGTTTTGGAAGGATAATACTAGGTCATACAAAAAAATATGAAAAATCAGCGCAGACTGAAGTTACCTGAATTACATACATGACTGAATGAGATTCGTTAATTAAAATACTGTGGTAAAAATAACACTTGAAAGGCGATTGTTGTGACTGATGTAAATATTTGTTTTAAAAACGAAAGTCAAGGAAATAGACACAATTTAACGGAAATAGATTGACATGGTAGCACACTCGGTTTATTGTCAAACAATAAACACTCTTATGATAGGATTAAAAAACTAACTAACTAACCATCACGCCATTTCCCCGAAGGGGTAGGCAGAGAGGATAAAACGCCACACCACTCTGTCCTGGCATACTTCTCTTGCTTCCTCCACATTCATACATCTTCTCATGCACGCACGTCGATTATTCCGACTTCTTACATGCCCACTTTCAAGCACTTGTTTTACTTGATCATGCCATGTCTTTCTCGGCCTTCCTCGACAAAAAATAGGATAGGATTAAATTTTGGTAAATGATTTTGAAACTAATTAAAAAACTTTGAAAGCTTTC
Source organism: Micrasema minimum (assembly GCA_022494985.1). Lineage (NCBI taxonomy): Eukaryota > Metazoa > Arthropoda > Insecta > Trichoptera > Brachycentridae > Micrasema > Micrasema minimum. The sequence goes on from JAGVSP010000996.1 coordinate 72,791, forward strand.
CTTTGATTACGATTTTACGTAACTTTTTAAATTTTTAATTAAAACATTTTTTAAAAAAACGTTTTTCTGAGTTCGTACCTGCGAATAAAGTGCACATTAAACGGGACAGCAAAACTGTAGTTTCTTATTCAGTTTGCAAACTGTCCCCTATGCTGGATGGAATATTGAGTAGTCGGCGCGACGATTGGCTGACAAGACCATTACCCAATGTTTTCAAAACGTAAAAACAAATAACATATTTACATTATTAACTAGGTATAATTATAATTTCTTGTGTTAAAATATTCGATAATAACTTACGATCGTGCTTAAAAATATGCATAGGTATTTAGCGTGTCTTTTGACAGACTGTACAGCTTTCTGATAAAGAAACTGTGCAAGAAATTGTACAGTTTTCGGTCCCATGTAATGTGCGCATTATTCCCAGAATCGGCTCACAATCGATTAATTTAATATAGTATTTTAAAACATTTCGATACAATAAAAAAATGGTAGGAAATCATCCATATGACGTTGGACCTATATTATGAAATGTCATTAGCCAGGTTTGTTTGATATGTTTTTCATAATTATTTATTATAATACGAAACATCACAAAAAATAAAAGTTTTTTTTGTCTAATGTTCCCAAGGGTTTTACCTGTAAACAGTGAGTGGATTATTTTTGTAAGATTTAGCTATACAGGCCGCCATAAATAAATGATGTACATTGTACATGCTTATTTCTTCGTTTTTTATTAAATTTATTGTTGAGGCAGTTTAAAAATATTTATATGTAGCACGCATTAAAGTAAAACAAAAATGCACGAAATCAAGGTATCAGTTAATTTAAAAGAATATTAATTTTAACTTAGGCGTCAGTATGAAAGCCCATGATTCACGAACGACGACGATGCGCGATATCATGCTGTGTACTTTATTTCCTTAAAATCACCTAAGCTAGGACCAATATTATTTCCTTTGTTAATTTACTAATTAACAAATTAATGGAAAGTAGTGACGGTTTCTTAATATTCGCTTTGTTTTAAGCACGCAATACTTAATTGTTTAATTAAACATTTTAGCATATCTATCTTCACCACGACACCTACCTTCCACCCGGCTGAAGAGTTACTGTCACCCTTGTCCTTGAAGTAGGGGACGTTCTGCACCATCCACTCGTAGATCTGGGACAGGGTGAGGCGGCTGTCCTGGGAGGAGGTGATGGCCTGGGTGATGAGGTCCGCGTAGGAGAGATTACCCCAGGCGTTTCGTCTGGACGAGTTCTTCTTGTTGGCGGCCACCGATGCGGGGGAGGGGATGGTCACTCCTGCGGAAAATACAAAACTTAATAAGAATGAGAAATGGCTCTCTTGGGCGGAGGTGATGAGGTCGTTTCTTCTAGATGAGTTTTTCTTGTTACAGCCACCGAAGCCGATGCGGCGCAAGGGATTGCCATTCCAGCGGAAATCAGGATGTAAAATGGCTGTCATGGGTGATACCCTGGATGATGTGGTCGGCGTTAGTAATTTGGCAGTATACCACACATCCTTGACCCGCATATGTCGGAAATATAACAAATGTTCGCGTATTAGTAATAAAGATATTTTCAGTCCGGTCCTGTCCAATTTTTTTCAATCTTAGCTGACTGTAATGATATAAACTATTACCACTACTATTACTACCACTTCCCCTTATCCGCACCCAAAGGTGCATAGGGCACTGCATTGGTACACCATGTCCAGTGTATATTTATCATTTTATTGCATGAAGGTAGGATGATCAGTCTTACGCTTACCAGTCCAAGGTATCACACATGAAATATTAATATGAAAGTGTGATTTACGTGTGAAATAAAAATTAATAGGTAATTAAATAAAAAGAATGTTGTATTACAACAAATTAATAATACTTAATTTTATGTTATTACGTCGATGGCCTAGCGCACAAACGTGTTAAGTGCGATTTTAGGTATAAGTGGGTTAACTAAATTTTCCATATATCTCTTAAGACAAAACTTCATGGTACAAAAATAGTCCAAGCGATATTTCCCTTATTGTTATCACAATTTCGAATACGCATTTGTTGTTTACGCATAATTTGTAATATTATTTAAACATTAAGATTGTATTTTTACTCTCTAATCGAGTAATCTCGGAGTTGACACATTTGTGCGCCAGGACACTTAAGACATTTGTGCGCCAGGAACCAGGACACCGCCAGCGATATGTAAGATTTAGATTGAATAATAGAATGATAAAACTTTACGATATTAGCATGGTATGGACAACGAACGCTGAAGTATCTTGTTCCAAATTTTTAATACCTACATTGCCTTTTTAAATTTTTTGAAAATTTGGCTGGGAGAAAGTGTTTCTATTGGTTTTATCTTAATTGTTCACTTACATGATTTATTTTATTATAATCTATTTGATAGTTTTTAGTTGCACTCTACGCTGCTTTATTATTCCTATTTAATTTTTTTACCCGATGACAAACTGTATGAGTTACAGTTTATCGGGAGTACATTGTTTTTTTAAAAATTGTTTAGTTTTAAGGGTTTTTGTAAGATTGTTTTTCTGAAATAAATAAAACGTTGCGTTCTGAACCTAACTCAATTAAGCATTATTTAACGTCTTGGTTAAGATTTGTTATACCTACCGAGACTACCTAATATAATACACCGGCTTTACACTTCCGCGGCCACTCGACAAAATATTAGGTATAGAGATACCTATACAAGTAGAATGGGTAATAACGTTTCTAAATGTTTTTTTCTCAACTTAAATACGTTCGAGCAGATTCAAGATCTGTTTTAGAAGGCATGACGACTATTGACGGCGCGGCGCGGCGCGGCGTAAGGCATGCCAGTCGGCAGCGCGCGGCGTCTCATCGCGTCGCTAAACAAAATTCAACACGATGCGCGATGCGAGCAAATTAAAAATGACACCGGCAAAAAGAAAACCCATGAATAAAAAGATGAAAATTAAAAAAGTTTGAACTATACCGGGTTATAGCGTTTGTTTGTGACTTTGTTATTAGGTGGTTGAGTTCGGTGTTGGTCCGGCGGAGACGGAGCGAAGAATTTGGCGGTGTAACGGCACCGAATCCTCTCGGCATCTGGCGGTCATCGGTGCTCATTGCTCGCGAAGACTATGTTACTCGTTGCTAAGTACCACGGCCCAAGGTCGGGGCCCGCGAGACACCAGACGCGACCTTGTTGCTATCAGTATATTCTGCGGGACGATACAGCCGAAACCAGCTCCGCGCTAATCTGTTCTCAGCAGTATTCTGTATAATAAAGTTGATATTTAGTATGTACGGATGTGCGGAGTTCTGGGAACTGCCCGCGGAATGCATAGTACGGCGCTATTTGGTAAGGCGCCGCGCGACGCGAGTTTCTGATACCTGATTATTGGCTAGACGAACAGAACACTTACAAATTACAGGCCTTCATTTTCCTATTAAATACACTGTCTACGTTCTACGTCATAGTAGCGTGTACTGTTCACCTTTAATATCAAGACTTTTCTTTTATTATACATGGGGCTATTCAAAGAATAAGGAAAATAAAAATATTACTGAGAAACTACTAATAAACAGAAAACTTCAATAGAAGTGACAATGCCGAAATTCACAATTGTTTTTTTAAAGTGGCGAGTATGTAAATCAATAGGAGTTAAGTAATGTTAAAAACAACTGCTCTCCCGATTCCTTATTACGACGATTTAGGTATTACAGAGAAAAACAAAACACTGAAATAATTTCAAAATGTCCTGATTCGATTATGTTTAGATTTCCACGGATGTTAGTAAAATTTGTCATGTACAAGTGTAATGTAATTCACGGGAGTACAATATTTTGAACAAATTTTACAGACATTAAGCATATTTATACAACTGTGGACTGTGGCATTTAGATAAAGAGGTATAGGTGTCACTATGTATTATCTAATTGTACAGGAGAGCCATTCAACGTTTCTTGCTTTGCTAAATATATTTATACGCATACATTTGGCAATTTTCACTCATGACGTTGACCTATATATGAAATATTCCCTTTTTTTGATTGTTTTTCATAAATTAAAACGAAAAATCAATAAATTTAAATTTTTTTGCAATTTAGGGTTTTTACTTAATGGTGGAATTGGGGAAGATTTGGATAGGGGTTTTAAAAAAATGAGAATTTTCGGGTATTTCTTCTTTTTTATTAATAATTGTGTAGCATTTAAAATATTTATGTGCACCATTAGTAAAAAAAAAAATCATAAATTTAAAAAAATATAAATTTAATTTTATTTACCATATTCCACCGGGGATGCGAAATAGGGACTTTTTCTTAAATTACCTAACTGGAATAAATTTTTTTAATTTCAATTAACAAATTTTTGGGAAAATAGTGACCGGTTTTAATTCCTTTGTTTTAGTACAGCAATATAATGTTTTAAATGTATTATAAAACACACCTATTAGGTTAAAATTACTGTCCCTTGCTTAAGGGAGTTTGCCATCTAATCTGGGAAAGGGAACGCGTTGAGGAAATATTTAATGAGGTTAGGGGAATCAGCGTTTGTGAAGAAAATGGTTGGCGGACCTAACGGGGAAGATAAAAGGGAAAAAAAATAATAAATAAAATGCTTCCCTTGGGAGGATGAGGTCCTCCTCAGGAGGTTCCCGTTCCGCACAACAAGCCCAAGGTTCCTTCCCGCGACCGGAAAAGTCAGGGGGGAAACCCGGAGAGGGCGCTTGTAAAAAGGCGTTAAAACCCCTTAGCATGTAAAAAAAATTTCGCGATTATAATTTAAATTCTTTTCCCTTTCCCCCTTTTTTTCTTTTTAGGCCACTTTTATTAAATTAACCCTTTTTATTTTAAAAAATTTTTCCCCCAAAAATGCATTGGGGTGCATGGTACCCCATTTCCGTGATATTTATTTTTTTGCATGAAGGTAGGATGATCAGTTCTTACGACTTACCAGTACCAAGGTTTCACACATGAAATATTAATATGAAAGTGTGAATTTACGGGCTTGATCGAAATAAAAATATTTTATGTTATTACGTCGATGGCCTAGCGCACAAACGTGTTAAGTGCGATTTTAGGTATAAGTGGGTTAACTAAATTTTCCATATATCTCTTAAGACAAAACTTCATGGTACAAAAATAGTCCAAGCGATATTTCCCTTATTGTTATCACAATTTCGAATACGCATTTGTTTGTTTACGCATACGATTGTATTATTTACTCTAATCGATTAATCTCGGAGTTGACACATTTGTGCGCCAGGAACCAGGACACCGCCAGCGATGTGTAAGATTTAGATTGAATAATAGAATGATAAAACTTTACGATATTAGCATGGTATAGACAACGAACGCTGAAGTATCTTGTTCCAAATTTTTAATACCTACATTGCCTATTTAAATTTTTTGAAAATTTGGCTGGGAGAAAGTGGACTTTTCTATTGGTTTTATCTTAATTGTCCACTTTCATATTATTTATTTTATTATTATTTATTTGATAGTTTTTAGTTGCACTCTACGCTGCTTTATTATTCCTATTTTATTTTTTGTACCCGATGACAAACTGTATGAGTTACAGTTTATCGGGAGTTACATTGTTTTTTTAAAAATTGTTTAGTTTTAAGGGTTTTTGTAAGATTGTTTTTCTGAAATAAATAAAACGTTGCGTTCTGAACCTAACTCAATTAAGCATTATTTTACGTCTTGGTTAAGATTTGTTATACCTACCGAGACTACCTTATCATAATACACCGGCTTTACACTTCCGCGGCCACTCGACAAAATATTAGGTATAGAGATACCTATACAAGTAGAATGGGTAATAACGTTTCTAAACGTTTTTTTCTCAACTTAAATACGTTCGAGCAGATTCAAGATCTGTTTTAGAAGGCATGACGACTATTGACGGCGCGCGCGGCGCGGCGTAAGGCATGCCAGTCGGCAGCGCGCGGCGTCTCATCGCGTCGCTAAACAAAATTCAACACGATGCGCGATGCGAGCAAATTAAAAATGACACCGGCAAAAAGAAAACCCATGAATAAAAAGATGAAAATTAAAAAAGTTTGAACTATACCGGGTTATAGCGTTTGTTTGTGACTTTGTTATTAGGTGGTTGAGTTCGGTGTTGGTCCGGCGGAGACGGAGCGAAGAATTTGGCGGTGTAACGGCACTGAATCCTCTCGGCATCTGGCGGTCATCGGTGCTCATTGCTCGCGAAGACTATGTTACTCGTTGCTAAGTACCCACGGCCCAAGGTCGGGGCCCGCGAGACACCAGACGCGACCTTGTTGCTATCAGTATATTCTGCGGGACGATACAGCCGAAACCAGCTCCGCGCTAATCTGTTCTCAGCAGTATTCTGTATAATAAAGTTGATATTTAGTATGTACGGATGTGCGGAGTTCTGGAACTGCCCGCGGAATGCATAGTACGGCGCTATTTGGTAAGGCGCCGCGCGACGCGAGTTTCTGATACCTGATTATTGGCTAGACGAACAGAACACTTACAAATTACAGGCCTTCATTTTCCTATTAAATACACTGTCTACTTCTACGTCATAGTAAGCGTGTACTGTTCACCTTTAATATCAAGACTTTTCTTTTATTATACATGGGGCTATTCAAAGAATAAGGAAAATAAAAATATTACTGAGAAACTACTAATAAACAGAAAAACTTCAATAGAAGTGACAATGCCGAAATTCACAATTGTTTTTTTAAAGTGGCGAGTATGTAAATCAATAGGAGTTAAGTAATGTTAAAAACAACTGCTCTCTCCCGATTCCTTATTACGACGATTTAGGTATTACAGAGAAAAACAAAACACTGAAATAATTTCAAAATGTCCTGATTCGATTATGTTTAGATTTCCACGGATGTTAGTAAAATTTGTCATGTACAAGTGTAATGTAATTCACGGGAGTACAATATTTTGACCAATTTTACAGACATTAAAGCATATTTATACAACTGTGGACTGTGGCATTTAGATAAAGAGGTATAGGTGTCACTATGTATTATCTAATTGTACAGGAGAGCCATTCAACGTTTCTTGCTTTGCTAAATATATTTATACGCATACATTTGGCAATTTTCATCAATTTAAAATCAGGCTTATACCTCTTACCTGAATGCCGCAGCAATGTCTTTTATAAAAGCTGATTATTTGTTTACGAAACGTTATTTCTATCCTTGATATGTTCTCTGAATTTCGACTCACCCCGTACAACAATATTATGATTTTTGACATGGCTAGCAACGCGTGAGCGTAAACGAATGAAAGTAGGTACATATTTATTTCAGAGATATGTGTATCATCAAACTTACACACGCAAAAAAGTGCTAAGTATTTCGGCATTTGATACATGACGCAGCACAAAAAATTGACGATCTTTTTACTCAATGGCTGGAGTTGAAGAGCACGTGTTTGGATGGCGCAGTATTGATTGGTCAAATTCGCAGAATTATTCCGAGGTAATTTGCTTTATCTATCACTATTCATCAAATAAGTTGTGTATGCATATCCACTAGTATGTGGTGCACTCAGACACTTCCAGTGTTATCATAATATCAACAATATTTAATCCTACATAGGTACGAAAGATATTAATAATAAAGAATTTTTATCTACTACTACTACTACCTTGTGAGGTTGATAAGAAAATAGAGAGACTTTCACGATTATTATTTACCTGTACCTCGGTTTTAATGCAATTCATGGAATTCATATGTTCCACATCTATAGCGGGTATTGAATTATGGTATTGCACCAGGTAGGTACATTCTCCCGATTTTATTCTGTAAACAGCGAATTGATAAGGTGAGTGTTTAATGAGATATTAGTAAAACATCTCCTAAAATATTGATTAGTATTCTCAGCTTGTTTATTTTGCCGAATGGTTGGGAAATTTGGCTATAGCTTCCTCGAAAGAACATGCACCGCATTGATTGGTCTAAAATATTTTATTATTCAAAGACCGTATTTTACAGTGCTTAAGTTCTAGAGCTTTGTAAGAGAAAAAATGGGAATATCCGAGACGTTGAAACTAACAATGAAGAAGAAATAGAAGTAGAAGAAGCAATACATCATCATCATCATACCATATATGCTTCCTATGTGGAGCGCATGGATTCCACAAACTGCCTCCAGCGATCGGTCGCCAGCTCCCGTGCATACTCCCAAGTCAAGTCCATGTCCCACAGCTCTGACGCAAACTGCCGACGAATTGTCAACAGTGGAAGACCAGGACGCCGAGAACCTGATGCCTTGTAAAATAGGCAAGGTTAAGGCTCTCGGGAGGCATGGTCTAGTCAGCCGAAACGCTTTCGCCGGATTACAGTAGATACCAAGGGTTGCTGTGTCCGTTGCCTCACTTCTGTGTTCCTTACGCAGTAGCAAACAAATTTAATTTCTAACCTTCAATTCGATATTTTGTACATTATTGAAAACAAGATTTGATACAATTACAAAAATTGACATTGCTGTACAGTAAAAGTTAAAACGCCCAACCGAGTTTATAAAAAATATCATAATGACGTTATATTAAATTTTATCCTTTTATAATTTAAGAAACGCCCTGAAAAAATTTCATTAAAAAAACGGTATTAACATTGTTTAAGCAATTTAAACACGATGCTTCGGCGCTATTTTATAATATTCTTCAGAATCAATTTAAAAATTGAACCAAATTATTTATAGATGAATAGCTTCCAGAAGTGGAATTTTCCATATAATTCTGCAAGAGTAATTTCCAAATATCTGTCTGTATAAAATAAACTCAAACTGCAAGAAGCTTAGAATCTTAAGGAGCGTACTACAGTACTCAGTACTAAACTTACTTACGTTGCTATGAGCATAATATATATATTTATACGTACCTATATATATTATATAACTGTCAGTTCGTGGGTAGGTACTTATATCAGAACCACGTGTTGAATGTCCCTGACAGAGAGCGTCGCGGGAGGTCAGAGGGGGTGTGGATGGGTGGGGAGTGGAGGGGACGCGGAAGAGCCTTGCCAGCCAATTTGGTAGGCTTCTATCTGTGCGACAGAGAGGAGAATACAGTACCGAATTGCGAAACCCCGCCAAGCCTCCAAATCCACGACCAAACGGCGAAGAAATCGTGTAAAAATATCGCAAATTAACCAAACGTCATTTTGTTATTACTCCTTTTCAAGTAAGGTTCATTACTAGCGCACATCATGTCTTTTATGCCTTCATGGCAGTGCGTTGGTGATTAAATAATGCTTTTTGAGAAATGGTGGTGTGTGTAATGTAAGCGTTATGTAATTTCAATTTCGGCAAAAAGCTGTACCTATCTCGGCTTACGGCTTGTCAGAAGTCAGAAGCGAAAAGTGGCAGTATGCCGTATTCTGAATTGTAGGTTACGCTGTGACCGCCTGCGCCTTGATAATTTGCCAGGAAGGGTTGAAATTAAAAATGATGACTCAAAATAAACTGTAATGCCCACTTTATATGAGACAGTTTCTTGTTCAGAAAACTACACAGTTTCTTGTTCAGAAAACTGTGCAGTCTGTCAAACTTCTGTCAAAAGACACGCTAAATATGTGTATTTTTGAAACGCGATTGTAAGTTATTATCGTATGTTTGCTCTCAGGAAATTGTATATTTAGCTAATTATGTATATATGTTATTGTTTTTTTACGTATTTAAAAGCATACAATAAACCAATGTCTATTTAAACGTTTACATAAAAAACATTGACTGTCATGTCAGCTTAAATATGACACTAGCACACAGTTTTTCATGCAGTTTTACCTTTATACGGGACCGTTTTCAGACTGCACAGAAAACTGTGTAGTAAACTGCGCCATATAAAGATAGCTTAAGGATAGCCAAAAAAAATACTTATTTAAATAAGTGACAAAATATTGATAAACTACGATAAATGTTTGGATAAATTATTAAGTAGGTAGCTCAAATGTTGATTGGAGGAATAGAGATTTCAATTACGTTACATTTCTTATTAGTCCATAGTCCACAAAATAGAATATAGATATTCAACCCACTCCCTCTCTTTTTAAATTCACCACAACAATTCATTATGTGGAACATATGGATTCCACGTACTGCCTCCAAACCAAGCTATCGGTTGCCAGTTCACGTGCATCCTCCCAAGTCCAAGTCCCGCAGCTCTGACGCAAACCGCTGACGGATTGTCAACAGTGGACGTCTAGAACGCCAAGAACCTGATGCCTTGTAAAATAGGCAAGCATGGTTAAGGCTCTCGGGAGGCATACTCAACGCTCGATTAAATAAATAAACTACCTACAGAAACGAATAATAAAATTGGTTACGCGTAGAGAGTTCTTTGAAAGGTTGTCAATAAACAAGATTTTCAGTAACGCTTACAGCTTTCAGTAACAGTATGCAAGTATGCATACCAAGTACCACATAAACTTAATAGTAGAAAAACATAATTATAATTTACAGGTATTAAATATTATTCAGTAAATATTTGAAAACGGGGGAGCTTTTTTATGGGACTTACATTTATTTTTTACTTGGCTTTTAATATAAGTACAAGGTTTATATTTCATCAAGTGGGTTTTATTTCATCTATATATTGTGTTAGGATCAAGCTATCTGCCTGCGATGATGAGAAAACCACGGAAAAAAACGTCATGGAGTAGGCGGACTATTATTATTATAAACGGGGGAGCTGCATCGTGTCGGAATGAAGTTAGATTATAATTTGATGATAAATTTTCAATAACTAGAAATCTTTAGCTCAGATCCTAGGTATACGAAAATACATACCTATTGAATGAATTCTCCTGGAATATACGGGTTTATGTATTTCACGATTTTCAAGAATACAGTGAGTCATATCGGCAAGCGCCTAGTGGCGAATAAAAAATATACCTAAGTAAAACCAGGTTATTGAAAGTATACTACTCAATGAATACCTTGTAAATTTGATATAAATTGTTCAAATGATTTTAAAATAATTTTCTTAAAAATAAAGTTCTCAGTCATATCAAAGTTATAGGGGGCCTCAATATCCCAATAAATATAACGTGCCCAAAACCTTCAATAGGTTAAGAGTGGCCCTGGCTGTGTACACTGTAGTTAGTGCAGTGTACAGCTTCTTTTTAAGAACAGGTACAATCATATTAGGAGTTGTAAGAAGATGATCATCGATGCCTGAGAGGACAGAACATTAAAATATGGTAACTGGCATTAAAAAAACCTCACTTGAAATAGATTAAGCGACTATTGCAATGGCATGGGCTTATAAAAATGTAGTTATCTAGTATAAAAAATGGCTGGTTCATTAATACGCAGATTCTACATAAATGTATGAGATATTGGAGCTATTACCACGACTCGACTACGCAAATTGTGATGTTCAGAATAAAAGAAAAGCTTCCTCATTATCATCAATATATTATTATTTCCGCTCTTTATTTGGAGCAAATAGATTCAACAAACTGTCTTCATAAGCTAAGCGATCGGGCGGCTCCCAAGACAGGTCCGCGTCTCGTAGCTCCGATGAGCTGACGTAGCTGACGGATTGTCAGCAGTGAACGAAAACAGAAGAAAAACATAAAACAGGCTTTTTGTTTTGCGAATATATATTTTTTCTAAGAATTCTGATTAGATACATTCTAAGAACTTATATGTACCTACCTTACACACTTTAATGTAGCACATTGGATTTCTTAATGTTTGATAAACTGGTTTACCGTATTATATCAATACAATATTTATGATATCTATAGATTTTTTTATTACTCTCATATTCGGATAATCGTTTTTGCTCGACGCGACGCGACGATTCGTTTTAAGTATTCTTCAGAATTCCTTATTAGCTGGACAGTACATAATGTATGCACAATTCTTAGTAAAACAGCGAACCAGTTTGATACCATAAACCATGCTGGGGAATCCCGCAGAATAATTCTTCTCAAATCAACACGGTAAGTATAAATATATTATACAACTGAGACTCACTAATAGGGCAAAATAAGATTCGTATTTTGTTTTATTTGTGTTGCTACGATCAAATAATTAGAAGTAACTATTGCAGGTAGGTATAAACATATAAGATTTTACGCCGTCCTGGTAGAATAGGATTGAAGACAATTTTTCTGGGTGTATTCGGCGGAGATGAAGGATGCGGGATTGATATGGGAAGAGGCGATATTGCTGGCAGGTAACGGTCTCCAGGAGGCGTCTAGTGATGTCTAAATGTTCCATGTAGGAGCAAAGGGAAGCAAATGTAGTAAAAGAAGCCTACCAGTCAAGGTAACGCTGCTGATTCTAAACTGTAAGTCTAATTTCATATATTATACAGTTGGAGCGAAACTCTATTACGACCCGACTTAATTGTATATTTAGTCACAACACAAGTTACTGTATTTCACTTGAAAATAGTAGATACCTTCCTATGTATGTAGGTACCTATTTGTAAATATATTTGTTAGGTTGCATAAATTTCCTTTATCGTCAGTAAAAATCAAAATGGAGCGGTGGCAGTGGTGTAGAAGATTTTTTTTGTATTATTTTTATTGGTACTGAGTTAAATCTAACCCTTTATTGTAAATCATGTAAATTGCAGGTTAGGTAACGACGCGCGACGCCGACGTAACGACGCCGACGCCGCGATGCGTCCGCCTTCACCAGAAACGCGTTTTAGTAGTATTTATGTTTCCAAACCTGGATTTTAGATACTTATGAGTTATGGTTACAAGACAAAATGTCAAAGCCGAATTGAAACATTATAAAAAAAAATATAGCATCAATCTGTTAGTTTTCGATCAGAGCTTTATGCGGTAACAAGGATTTGATTCCAATTTTATTTTTACTAATCTACCTAAATCATTCCTAACACAACTGTGATGTCTCACGTGCAAAATAAGCGGATAATGGAAAGTAGTAACAGTAGTATCTAGTAAACTCGAGTTTCAAGCATTTTCAAGCTTTTTAAAGGTATGCGCATTTACATATAATAATATGTAATATGAAATAAAATCCTGTCGTTTTTTATGTTCTTTGTTTGTAGATGTAATCGTCATTGCCAGCCACATAAAATAAAATATTTTGAAAAAATCAACAACGAATAGACAAAATAGTCACTAATTAATTATATTTTAAGTGAGGTGTCAGTTACATGAGTACAGGTATTTATTACTACTACTACATTCCCATATCCGCACCCAATGGTGCAAAGGGCACTGCATCGGTACCCCAAGTACAGGTATTTATAGCCAAGTTAATAATATTTTTGGGTGACATAAATCAATTTTATTTCTGTATTCATTTGCAAACAGCCCAAGTTACCTAATTATGTGTTGAGGATATATGTAATGTACCTACATACATAGATAATAATAAATATGTAATAAGTTATTTCTTTATCTAGGGTCATAGCTCATGGCAACAAGATACGTAACGTGATCGGATACTCCATCAAGTTCTCCAAATCTTCGCAGATTCTTTATAAGATTGTTATTGTTATTACTAAGTCATCATAACATGGCCGAGTAGTTATTATAATGAATATGCTCGGAATTATTACATCGTCCTTATCACGAAAATTTTTAGCTCAATAAAGTCAAACATTGTGGTATCTCATAGATAAGCGTGATAAATTAATGATTTATTTATCAAACAGCGGAGAAAAAGGTGATAAAAATGGTATTAGATATTAGACTTCTAGGTAAGGATAAAATTGGATTTTAGTTTTTATAAATGCCTACTTTTATTTACCTATTGTTCTGTGGGACGAGTAAATAGCATTAAATTTGTGAATTTAAAGTGTTATAATCTACATGGTTACTTTGTATCTCTGTATTGAGACATTATTATGGAAATAGAATCATTTACTTATGTACCTACCTATTTGACTATCATATCTGTAATAAACAATATCTCTACTTTTGTGTGTTACCTACATATCTAGTTATGCTAGTATGTATGTACATGTAGATGTAAATTTGGGTAGGAACATTAAACTAATTTAGTCATGATACTATAAAGGCAAATGAATATGATGATAACTATCGTTGTTGCCGTTGTTGGTTAGTCAATTATTACATAAAAGAGGTAAACAATAGGTATGTTTATAGTTATCATTACGTTATCACGAATAAAGTATTAACTCTGGTGAAGTTGACGGAAGTTAGAGATTGCAGTAGACTTCGTACTTCACGGAAGTTCTCGTGAAGTAGAGCAAGTTTGAGAGTTGGTATAAGGAGGTGGGTTTACCCATGTTGGGGAGGTGGTGGTTGGACGTGTTGGTGGCGTGCTCCTCCGCCGGCTCCACGTAGTTGTCGGGGCGCGGCAGGGGCCATGTGTTGGAGCGGGCGCGCACCTGGGGCTCCAGGTCCCCAGAGCCCAGCATGCCGCCCTCGCACCCGCCGGGGGGCGTCTGCCACGGGCTGTAGCCTTCCATCCTGCGGTGGGGCTCGGATCGCGCGGACTCGCTGCCCCTAGGCTCGACACATGCTGCGGAAGGCGGTCGAATAGGAGGTACAACGCGCACTCGGTCAAATTTGAAATTAAATTAGTCGTCTATCGCTATCACTGGTCTCGCTGGTCTCGCTGGTCTCGCTGTCCTCGTGTCTCGGGACCCGGGACAGGGTCGCGGGCTACTGGCGGCTACTGGGAAGCAGGGTCATGTGACAACACTAACCGGAGGCGGTTATCAGAGGTCGGGCCGTGTTTGCGCTGTGTCCCGCTCGGCGCCTCTCGCTCGCGCGGAGATTTTAAATTCGTGGCACGCCGTCTCCTCCCGCGCCGCCCCGCGGCCGGCTCCGCGCTAAATATACACGCCGTAGGCGCTGCGTAATTTCGTGTCTCCGGCACACGTGAAACTTCGCGAAACACTTTACAATCGGGATTCCACCGAGATCACTTTCCGACCCGCGGCTATACTCCCGCTAGATCGGTGTACAAGTTCCGTAATTTTCTTCTAAAACTGTCGTAAAAGTCTTTTCGCGAATTGACAACACCTTCGCGATAGTAGGTTGCGCGAGGAATAGATCCGGGATCGTCGTAAATCGCGAGGTTTCGGCGAAATATTGCGATGAAATGTAAACAAACCACGCGGTTTGGATGTCGCTGCGTAATACAAAACGTCTGCTGACGCCACGTCACACGACCTCTCTGCAGGCGATCGCGCTCGGACTGAAGCGCGGAGAATTTCAAATTGTATTACCCGCTCATTCGTTCGAATATCTTCGGTTCTCGTCGTTTCCCGCCGCCACCGCTCGGCTGTGGTAGATGCGCATGCGCCTTTAACTAAGGTAAGCTACCGTGATAGTACATTATACGCAAAAACTTAAAAACTGGTTTTCGCGATTTTCCACACACACATACATACTCATACTAGGTACCGACCAACCAGCTGAATTATTCTAATTCGAAATAATAATATTATGTGCAGTCTTCGTTCCATTCCATAGAACACGATAACGGGAGATTTTTTCCTACGATTGATAAATATTTTTTAGATATTATTAGGTAAGTAGGTACCTACTATTTTCATTTACTGTTAACAATAATGTATATTTTTCAAGAAAATAATACACAAACTGAATTTGTTTGATTATTTTCAATGAATTATTTAAAGAATATGAAATTTGCAAAAAGTACTAGTGAAACACCTACGTATATAGCAGAGGAAGGTAAAAACAGAACAAAAATAAATAATCATAGTGGCACTTTTATTTAAATGAAATATTCTAGGGATATTTTATGTTTATGGCGGCACGCGGAAGCCCGACCAGAAAATTTTGGTAGGTACAGGAAATGCAAAAGCTATGAAAAATGAAAAAGAAATAATATGGCAGAACAAGTTTCTGCTACATTTACAAAATAATTTATTATTAAATCTCCACAGAGAACCACAAATTTTATAAAATAGCAACAAAATTGTATTTTATATTTAATTTATGAAAAAATCCTAGGGAATTTGTTAATTCGCAAGTCGAAATATTTCCGGTGAAAATATCACGTTGTCTGGTTATAATTTAGGCATGGAGCCTAAATAAAAAATTATAATTTTAATGGCCAAATTTCATCGAATTCTAAAGTAAGGTTTTGGTGTAAGGATGTCTTTCTTTATAAATCAGCTGAAAAATCTGTATAGTTAGCTTATGCATTTTACTTAATTTAAAAAATGTATTCTCGTCTTTGTTGTTTATTTCTGTCCTTGCAATTTTTTTTCTTTGTAAAAATTTCGTGTATTTATATAATGTTTATAATGGACTCTGTCCGTCAATAAATAAAATAAATAAAGGTAAAATGTTTTTTAAAAAATGGTTAGGTGTGCCTGGTACAAAAAACCGACAAATGTGGGTTTTTTAAACAATAATGAATTTTGCCGGTGTGCATAAACATATTATTTATGCTTATGAAACGTAAAACTCAAGATTTTAATGTATATAAATATTTATTTACTTTACTCTTACATGCAATAATTTCTTGAAAATCTTCGTTTTCAGGAAATAGTTTTAGTATTTTTATTTATAACTTATAAGCGCTAAAACTTTTTCCCGTTTACTACACTATATCGAATACATTTATTCGAATTTCATTTTTTTACTTTACATATACACAGATACTTTTTCTTTCCAAGACTTCTGATACTTGTAATGTTTTTTTTAACTTCATAAAACTTGGGGCAAATACAAGTGAAGACGTTTCTTGGACTCCTAATAATGGGTTTTAGCACAAGACATGATCATGATTTGAATAGTAGAACTAGAAAATAAGAAAATGGTTTTGGTGAAGTACCTATAGGATTTAAAAAAAAAAGTATAATCAGTCTTCATCACGGGTTACCGCAATGAGTACAAATTTATTGTAATTTTATATTTTCATGTTAATAAATAAATTAATAAAACTACCGTTTTCTATCGTATACGCTCCCAGATATTTGGAATACTTAAACCCTGACTTGGCCTGACAGCCAGGGAGCTTTGGGCCGAGTCAGCCGTGTCGAAGTAGGGATTCGAACTGACGATCTCTGGACTCAGAGACCGCGACGCTACCACTGGGCCACCACCCGTTCATGAAACATTAAATTTTCTTTAAACGTTATTTAAATAAATAAAATGGTACGTAGGTACTCTTTGAAAAGCGTTCTTACCCCTGTAAAAGTGAAAAGGTATAGGCTTTTTTTCGCCAACCTTACAACTTACAATAAATTTTAATGACACTAATCGTCGTACTAACGTAGGCCTTCTGTTTTAATTGATATAATTCCCTCAATTATCCCCCGAAAGCTCTCGCTAAAGATTTAGTGTTATCAAGTGATAGGTTTCCCACAGTTCTTCAGAAACTAACGCGAAACCGTTACTTTCAATTTATTTATTATCTGTAATTCACCAAAGATACACCGTTAATGAAATTAATTATAATAAATATATATATTGTTGGCCAAGTGCTAAAACCGCGATTTGCCAAACGTCTATTTGAGATGTTGAGTTTAGAAATTAAAATTGAAAATCATAAAACTATTAATTCCATTCTTATTATACAAATTATTCCCATAGCTAACAATCTGGTGATTATTTTAAGCTGCCATTAAGAACACTTGAATATAATACACCAAAAATTTGTAACGTGCTTCCAACAGCTATTAAAAAAGTCATTAATTTTTCAGGTTGAGAGACGTGTGCTGATATCTTAGTTGCTAGAGCGACAGTAGTTATTACATTTACTGAGTTTATGTTTTTTTGTTTATAATATTTTCTACATAGTTTTACGGTTATCAAACATGGTGAATATGCTTGTAAATAGAACCGTATTTTTATTTATATGTATTTTAGAATATAGTTTACAAGAGCATACATATGTATATTGAGTATTTTAATTTTGTATTTTGATCGTCTCCGTGCAAGGACGCCATCTTTCGGACATCTTGCTTCACAATTTTTTTTTTTTTAAATACTCAACCAAACTTAATGAATTTGCAACAAATTGTTGTCTTTTTCACCCCTTTACAAAATTTAAATTGTCGCGTCCATTGCAAATGTGGTCACTCAATCTCCGTCACCCTGTACAATCGGTGGCGTCACCAATCGAATTCCAAACAAAACTTTTACAAAACTCAATATTTAAATCATTTTATCTCGCTTATTAATTATTATATTTACAAGCAGACTGCATCGATGAGCTTGCGCTTTTTGGTTTTATAATTTTGCATTCACAGAAAATTCTAGTTTTCAAGCCTATTGTTGCACCAACGAGTGTATCACCTATTTTAACTTGGTAGTTTCGAAACTTTTTTGATGTCTTACGGCTTTTTATGGTTTGTTACTCCATGATATCTTATGTTAAAATCAAACAACGATTTTTTTGGGTAATGCTCTTACAAGGCGAAACAATTGTCACTAACTTGATAATAAAATCACGTAGAACCAAAAAAAATGTTTTTTTGATTTTAACATAAGGTCTTACGGCATATTTATAAAATAATTCATTTTCATTTCAAAATCATAAGGCTTTTTTTTTGTATTAGATTTGTACAAAAGAAAAAAAGTAGTTAATTAATCATCATCTAAAAAAACTAAACGAATTAACGAACCATCACGCTATTTCTCCGAAGGGATAGGCAGAGAGGATGGAACGCCACACCACGCTGACCTGGCAAACTTCCCTTGTTTCCTCTACATTCATACATCTTCTCATGCCCGTACGTCGATTATTCCGACTTTTCACATGACCACTTTCAAGTATTTAGGTATCTAACGCTCATAATAAAGACACATGATTGAATGGCAATAGGTATTCCTCTGATGATTTGTACTCTTTATAGTAAGTAAAAATATTTATTTATAAAAGTTGCTTTAAAGAAAAAATATTAGTTTTCTCATAACAATAACTTAAATCTGAATATCTCGATTCAATTTTTTCAGGTACCTATACGTATAGTATGTGAACAAAAAAATGTTAATAGTTTATGGGTTATATATTGAATTTTTTTTCGTGTGTATATTAAAAATGCCTGCAAAAATATAGATGTGTAATTATTAAAATTTGGTATGCAAAAATATTGTTCTGTAAATTCTAAATTTGTGAAATCCAAACTTGGTTCTATTATACTAATTATGTAAATATTCAATTGTGTTTAGTATGTCAAAATACTAAAATGCCCTGACTCGACACGGACTATCTAGTGAGTCGGGGCCAGATCATTGGCATGGGTCTCTACTGATTGAGTCGCCATCCCATTATTGTGATTATATTAAATGTGAAATGTAATAAATGTAATAAAATAATAAAAATAATATTCATTAATTTAAGTATCCCTCTGGTTAACTTAAAATATTACAAAACTTTTAAGTGGACGTTCTGTAAAAAAGGTATTAAATGTATTTTTCATTTGAAAAGTTTCTTATTTATTTTATTTATTTTAAAAAATAAATAAAATAAAAAATAAAATAAATTTTATACCCCTCCCAAATAGGCCCGGCCCGCTGACGTACCGAGCTATCTCATGTGATTAGTGAGCAGTTCCACCCGAAGTGGACTAATTGGTGATAGTCTGCGGACCACCCCACTTAGAGAATTTACCGAGGGGAGGAAAATCATTCAGATTCCTCGGGAAATGGAAAGTAAAGGCACGAACCAACCTTATGCTCAAACAACACTAAGCGCTAATACGTGTTCTCATGTTCCAACTTTACCGCGAGGTACGTTTTCATTTCTCTCGAAGGATTTTTCTACCCTTATCCAGTTTATACACCCCCCTTATGCAAAGACAATTACAAATGTATAAGTTTATAAATACAGTAAAGAAATTAAGAACCGACCTAAAAAAATAATCACACTAACAATTTTATATGCCCTTTTACAATAATTCTTTATAACTAATGTGAAGAAATCACTAAGCGATGGTAGCCAAGTATTACCTACGAGTAGGTATGTATTTTTGTATATATTCTTCAAGGCTGTTAAAAGGCGTGAAAAGCAATTTCAGTTATAATTTTTAAGCTTTTTATTCATAATACGGGTTAGGTATATCATCAGAAAAGTTAAAGCCAGATATACAACGAATAACTTTAAAACCAAAATAAACTTTTAAAAAAGTACCTAATACGCTTTTTAGAAGCTTTTCTGAAATGAATATTTTAAAAATACACTATAGTATACGTAGCATCATAAAAATATATCTAAAATATATTTTTCACTAAATTCATTAAAAAAATCATAAAGAAATAAAGCCTTCAAGTTGTGGCGGGTAGATCTGAAATTAAATAATAAATAAAAAAATATATAAACATTTTACACAATTTTACAATACATAAGGTTTGAGTACAAGTTACATAAGTTTAAAACTGTAATTTGTGCATTATTAGGTAAGTATAGGATACTTATATTCTGAAAATATATTGGATCGCAACGAAATAAATTGCTGAAATACTTTCTTACTTTTGCGACTAATTTTATCAATACGGAAAATGTGGTTCAAGCACAAAGCTCAAAGCGAGTAAATGCAGCAAAACTTTAAAAGGCTTCTCATAAAAGCGTGTGTGGAGTTTTCCGACAACTTTAGCAGTGAATAGTGAAGATAGGTATCTCCGAGGCTACGTTATTACACGTAGGATTATAAAATAAGGGATATGGCTGAAAAAAAGATGACCTGGCAATAGATAAGATATATTTCTATCGTTAGTTCCTCTTTCTATTCTTGTAACAGCAATCGCGGAGATTCTTTTTATGACTTTCGCAAAGATCAAATTGATACTGATACAATCCTAAATGTCTGTATAACAGGGAGTGTTAGAGGTACAGGGGTACTCAATCATGGTTTGTTTAGTAAGGGAGTGTACTTGAAGAGAAAACATACATTAACTTAGATTTTTTTTGCTTTTAGAGAAAAAAAGTATAAGTAATAAGCACCTTTATATACTGATTCGTGGTAGCATTACGTACCCAATAAATGTTTTTTTAATGTACATATAACATATCAGTACCTCATCATCATCATCATACCATAATCCGCTCCCTATGTGGACCATATGGATTCTACAAACTGCCTCCGGGACAAGCGATCGGCCGCCAGCTCCCGTGCATCCTCCCAAGTCAAGTCCACGTCCTGTCTCTGACGCAAACTGCCGACGAATTGTCAACAGTGGACGACCAGGACGCCGAGAACCTGATGCCTTGTAAAATAGGCAAGCATGGTTAAGGCTCTCGGGAGGCATACGTTGTATATGGCCTAGCCAGCCGAAACGCCTTCGC
This sequence comes from Micrasema minimum, assembly GCA_022494985.1. Classification (NCBI taxonomy): domain Eukaryota; kingdom Metazoa; phylum Arthropoda; class Insecta; order Trichoptera; family Brachycentridae; genus Micrasema; species Micrasema minimum. The sequence goes on from JAGVSP010000996.1 coordinate 94,012, forward strand.
CAGATGACAGTAGATACCAAGGGTTGCTGTGTCCGTTGCCTCACATACAATTTTAAAACTTTGTTAATATTTGACATGTTTTACTTATGAACGGTGAATGCAGAATTAGGTATATTCTGTCAACCAATGCAACGGTACCAGCGCTGCGATTCTGTTAATTTTGTCGAACTACTGCGCTTACGATTTTGTACTGAATTCGTATGCGCAGAAGTGTCTTAAACCTTAGAATCGCAGCGCAGGACCTGTCTTATTCTCAGATGCCTAGAATAAAAAACTACTACCTTTTGCTACAGATAATAAAACATGCCAAGTATAAAAGAACACCAACTTTTATATAATTGTGTATTTCTTACCTTATTTTATATATATCTACATTGATTTCTGTGAGCTCGTATAAATTATACTATGTTGTGAAGGTAAATACTCAGATAGGTGTTATCGTTTTCATCTTCAAACGTCATAATAAACAGATTTTTACTTAATATAAAATACTAAAAATACGATTTTTAAAAAATAAACGTACCTATTAAATATTTTTAAAAATAAAATCATCTCATAGAAAACAGTTGAGTTAGAAAACACTAATATAAATCTTACAAATGATGTCGCTCGCTTTCGCTTTTTGACCCCTAAAGCGCAGATAACAAAGTAATACATTTAAGTTTGTTTGATTTTATGATCAATTTAAGGACCTTGCATTGACTCTCCCTGGCCCACTTACGGGGGACGTATAGGGCAATAAAACGCTGTATTGTATATTAACCCCCCACGACTCCGGAGGACGCTAATAAGGAGAGCTGGACACAAAATGGACGTCTGACGATATCCGAAATAGCCATTTCCATTTTTCAATATGACCCGAGAAAATTCTTGCAAAACGCATTTTATTTTCAGACGCACTAATTACATTTCGTAGTGTTCGGAGTAGGTAAGTACTTGTACAAATATCAAACGAATCAACATGTAAACCGTAGAAAAATGTTATTTAATTACGTGATTTCCTTATTTCTAGATTACGTGGAGCTTCGGGATATTAAGTGACATTAATTATTTTAGGACATACTTAAAAAATACCGTCAATATATTTATAACTTTAAAATTATAGCACTTTTAGTTGAACTCATCATAACATACGTAAAGATATCTAAGGAGGAGTTTGTGCATTTGGAAAAAATGTTAAATAAATATTATAAGTTAATAAGGTTTCTATCAAAATAAGTAATTTTTCAAGATCATTAAATTAACAACTTATTACCATCCAATTTGAATCAAATCTGGTGTTTCATATTCAAACATAAATTTTTTGAAATAATCTAATTATATGTATATTTTTGAGTATTGTAACGCTCATCAAATTTAAAAATGTGCACTTTTTTTTGCAATTCAGATTATGAATTTATGTTAATATTCAAAAATACATATAATAATATTTTGTTGCTAAATTATTATGGTTATTTCCTGCAAAATCTACAAATAATATGTTTATAGTAAGTAAAAGGTACCTACGGTACGCCTTGCTACCTGCTACACGGATATTATTACCTACACAAATAATACATCGTACATACACGAGTAGGTAATAAATTCAAATATTTAGGTAGTAGGTAGTAGGTATCCAATATGTATATATTGTACACATAGATAGGTACGCTCGCTAGATTTACCCTAGAACAATGTGTTACACAGAAATATAGTTTTTCAACCGTGAGTTTACACATAAAAATTAATCATCCGATCGCGACAGTTTTACGAATCTTTTCGGCGGAAATCGCGGGGAAAATTCAATCTTCGCGTAAAAGACAGAAAGGGAACGTATCCTAAATTCTCCGAAAGGTTTCTGCCATCGAAATCATAACGTTTTCATGTTACGTACGCTCGTATGCACACACGTATCCGTTAGGCAACATAATCCCGGTAATGTGGAACAAGATAGTAACAATAAAAGTAAATTTCGTGGATGGGTGACAACCCTAGGAGATAGGGGCGAGTCAGCCAATTTGGCGATTGAACAAGTTATCCGATACCAACTTAAATAGCGGATGGTTTCAGTTTGGGAGAGTACCTATCTAGATAGTCTAGATACATATAATATTATCTCTCTATACACATCCACGATACATAATGATATTATCTACCTACACACTAAAAGCTTCGTACTTAAAACTTTGTTGGAAAACTTCTAAGCTAGATAGATGATAACTTTTCTTTTACGAATGTAAAGAGGAGGAGGGTAATTGAAAATATCATACCATGGAATGTGAAACGTAAAATTTGGATTGAAGATACGGGCGATAAATGCCTAAAAACAAAATGCTTTCCCAATTTTCCGCAAAAGGTTTTTGTTTTTTTGGAAAGTAAATTTCTGTGGGAAAATCAATGAATATAACAATATTGCTTCGTAATAATGAAATGAAGGAGTAGGCAGGTATAAATATATATTAAAAATCAGAGCCCAATCCTAAAATTATATAGGTCATACGAGTATATCACACCTTTTGTGTTTTTCAGGTTTTGCGCCACCTCGTTTAGTACAGTGAATTTTAAACTTTGTGACACCTAGCTGAAACGTTTATTAGTAGTTTCGAGCTCCATCTACTAAACGGAGGATAAAGATAAAGAAAACCAACAAGGTTTTTTTTATTTTCAAACTTCATGCTTGAGTCATTGTAAATTTATTTATTCAAAAAAGAATCAGATATGATAGCATAGCATAGCATAGAAAAAATTATATAGGTACTTACCTGTAGGTTATCCATGAGTTCACCTATTATTCATATAAGTGCTCTAAAAATTTAAGTCCGAGGCTTACCTAAGGCTGACGTTACTGCCTAGAAGGAAAATTGCTATTATAAATCTTTTATTATTTTAGAGCCTCCCTGATGCAAACGTTTCTTTCTCAAAATTTATACAAAAGACTCAACAGCAAAACTATTAGCAGTAAATGTCATTAAGTATTAGTTTTTGTTGTTGATGAAGGATGTAGCCATGTAGGTATAAATAAATGCAAGCAAAAGGGTGGTCCCCTCTGTAAGATGGCTTAATCAAAATATCAAATTATAGAAAAACTAAATAATTTACTTTTTAATCAACGTAGCCTAGGATCGGGAAGGACAAAGACAATTAGTATAAGATAGCTACTAACTGCAAATTGCCAAGATGTCTCTTTTTTTGAGTTCTTGGCGTATTTTTTTTAGTTTTCAACGATAGGTGAGATATATTTTTTATATACCTACCTACATCTACATTCTCGTCGAAATTAAGAGTGTAGGTACGAGAGTTGACGAAAACGGAAATAATACCTAGACATGAAAAATATTAGTTTTCACTAGAAAGGAATCCTAAGTCTCGTTTTTGTTAATGCGTTCTCCGTGAGTAGGTAGGTATTTAGGAGCAGCCATAGCTTTAATAGGTTTTTTTATTGCCAAGGATATTTTGAAAAGTACCTACACTCCTGTTTGACTTGAGTGGCACTAAATATGTGTGAAAAACTTATTTTTATCTACTTATATCTTCCAAGAGCAGCACATTCAAGAAATCTTGAGAAAACCAAATTTAATTTGCGAAATAAACGACATCTTTCTTGATTAATCAAAGTTCGTAGGTTTTCATGGCCTTCAGAATACAGATAATGTTTTTCTGGGTTATTATGCCGTGTTTGTGGGTTTCGGAGCACGTTGCAGTGTCCATCTTCAGGGCTGATGTATGAGTAGGTATGATATTTTTCTTGCGTTCCCCTGATAGAGGTGAAAATGAAATTTAAAAAGTAGGTAGGTAGATACCTAGGGACCTACCTCTAAAAGTTACAGAATTCAGTGATGATTCAAACCATACTTTAGAAGGTTTCTGCTTTATGCAGGTACTGACGAAGTCAAACTAAAAATTGATGGAATAGAAAAGTTAGTTCGCGCGATGTTCCATAGATGGAAGAAATTTGTAATATTGTTCGTGATTGACGCAAGCGACTCGCGTTGTTTTTAGTTTTCTTTGGGATTTATATCTGACATTTAAAAAGTATTTCAAGGAATGTCTGGTTCAACGATTAACAATGTGGCACCTAAAAACGAGGAAAATTTCAATGAGTTCTACACCGAGGTTAATCCTGATACCGCGCAAATAATTGAGATATGTCTGTGAAATGTTAGGTTAAGTTCATTGTTGTGTTATTTTGTGCTTACAGGTAAAGGAAATAGAAAAACGAGACTCTGTTCTCACATCGAAACAGCAAATCGAAAGGCTACTGAGGCCAGGTTCTACATATTTCAATTTAAATCCGTTCGAAGTCCTACAGGTTGATCCTGCTACACCTATCGAGGAAGTCAATAAAATATACAGAAAGTTTACAATTTTAGTTCATCCAGACAAAAATCAGGTACGTTTATCCGATAAGGACTGGTGCTCTCTATTTTAATTTCCAGTAATCGAAGTTTATCACTAAATACCATGTTTAGTGTGTTTGTCCTCAATGCAGTGAGCTGAACAAATTATACATCATATTCTTACTTCTTCAAGACCCATTTAAGATTCAATTGACGCTGTCTATAGTGTCCAAGAATGCATGAATAGACTTATATGAAATGTACACGTTTTAGGATGATTCAGAGCGAGCTCATCAAGCCTTTGAGATTGTCAACAAAGCATGGAAAACCTTACAAGATGAAGAAACAAGACAGAAATGTTTGGATATATTTGAAGAAGCAAAAGAAAGGACAGACCACATGGTGAGTAATATTAATTTTGATATTTTATATCTATTCTAATAGGGCAACGTTTACAGAAGAATCAAGGTATGGTGGCACTTTACACGCGGTAAGAAGTTTTGTAAATATTGACACCTGCAATTATGAATTACGACATTATTTGTTTGCCACATTTATACTGTAATATACACGAAGGCTTCTGAACTTAAAATCAATGGGTTGACAGAGTTGAGACGTATAATCAGGGTACAATGATTATCACTCTGCTCTACTCCAGCGGGCTTATTCCTAATAAAATATCTCACATTTGTAACCCAAATATGACATACAATAAATTATTTTAAAAATTATGATAATTGATTAGAGATATTTTATTGATGCAGATTCTGAAAAATATGGTATCACACCTGGTTTTGTGCTCTTCTGCTTTTTAATAATTTAATTAAACCCAAATAGCGCCAGATAAGTCAATTTATGACAATATGTTGTAAGTCTGCCCTTGAACAATTGCAATACATTAATATTACTGTCCAAAACATCAGGTTTGAGGGATCAAATGTCGAGTTTCCTTGTTCTGGTAGTAGAAAAAGTCAGTTGTCCTGTATTTCATTTTACTTCCCAATCGATAATAATGTACATAGTCGATACGATGGATCCACTCTTGAGTGTGTGATATAGCTGGTAGGCTGACAGGAAGTGGAACCGCCACAACACCAATATGTTTGGTATTGCCAATATCACGGCATAGATAAATTATGACATTGTTTAATAAAAAAAATGTTAAAATGAATTCTGTATTTTTTTGATGTTTTAGATTGAGGAAAAACGAAAAAAGCTTAAAAAAGAAGGGAAACTTGCGGAAGGAATACCTGAAGATGATCCACCAAAATATAAGCATGCTATTTATGTAATGACAATGAAGGTCTGTATCGCTTTTTTATACTTTTATTTAACATTTTTAAGCTTTGGTACTGTTGTTTTTAAATATTTTCTATATTTTTTTTAGTAGACAAAACTTAATGCAGATTATGTTTTTTATAATTTTAAAAGTAAATGATAAAGCCAAACAAACATCATAGTAATAGAAAACCAAAATTTATTTAAATTCCTTCTTTATTTATGGAGTTGTTTAAGATTGGCTGTTTTTTTGTTATCTCTGTTTTTGTAAGAGGATGCACTGTCACCCGCGGCCGTTTTTCATAAAAATATAGTCCACGATTTTCTTTTAGAACTAGACTCTAAATTTCTAACGCTGGCTTACAGCGGGAGGGTGCCATGCATACTAGATGATTACATGCCGCTTCATAGTTTTTTAGCCAATATTTCCAATTTAAATATATTAAACAATTTACACAATCGCTTATCTGTTTTAAAAATCACCGCATGCTCCTGGCTTACAGTGGAGCCTACAATAATGTATTTATCCTCTTTACCAAATAATTTTTTTTTTAAAGTTAGACAATGCACACGATTCTTGTCGATATCTAAAAAGTGTGAGAAAAATCATTGCTCTAGTGTCTAGTGCCTACGTCCGAGGTAGAAAATTAAGAACTTAGATTTTATGCAGAAACGACCGCGGGTCACGTGACAGCACATTCTCTTAAGTGCATCTATTATGCCCAAAAATTAATTATTAAATTGAATATTAATTTAAACACTCGGGTTATATTGATAACTTACATATTTTTACTGAATCATAAAATTTTGTGGACGGTATAATGAATTTTATTTATATTTTTAGTTATTTGCTGATATGGAGAGAAAACGCCAACACCTTGAGACTAGAGATATGGAAGAGAGAAAGAGGAAGAGAGAAGCAGAAATTGAAGACGAAGAACAAAAATCGTTACAAAAAGAATGGGCAAAGAATTTTGAAGTAAGTTCTTTTAGCGCATTTTTTAAATTTATTTGTTTGTAAGTATGAACAAAGCGGTTTTTCTGAACCAAAATTATCTAAAAGTTTGTCTCGAGTACGGGAGTGCAACCTCTAATTATTTTTCTATAATTATGTACAATAATACTTAAAACTATAGAACTAAAACAAAAACTATCTTACTATAGTTTTATTTCTTCAATTGCTAAGATTTCTTAAATAAAAAAAATAGTTTGTCAGCTTTTGAAATTGAAAAATAAGTAATAAATAAAAACTCACTTCCCAGATAGTTTGTTTTTTTGGTAACTTTTAGGGTTGTGTAGTAAGAAATAAAATAAAATTGGAGAAAAAACTTACTCCACAAATAAACTGTTTCATTTAGCAAAAACCTCACCAAAAGGCTACACTGTTGTCATGCAGTCATTGGTGACCAACAGACAAGTTCACATACAAGTAGAATTAGGACATAACTTCATTTTGTTTAGTTTTTATAAACCACATTGTAATTAGTGAATTTATTTGTATTGTGTATTTCTCTTTTAGGAATCTCGACAAACCAGAGTAGATAGCTGGAAAACATTTCAAGCAGGAAGCTCTAAAGAAAAGAAAAAGAAAAAAACCATGGGCTTCCGGCCTCCTAAACCAAAACCTGAATCTAGATAATGATAAAACCTTAATATTAATTAATTAGTTTTAATTCTTTATCACTGATATTTACATTTACATATTTACATAGTCCCCGAGGACTATGTAACAGTCGCGGGTGGAGGGGGGATGGATCCCTCCTTCAGTGATATTTTCATAATATCAGTGATAAACGTGATCAAGCACAATACCTAATCATATCAGCCTATTCTCAGTAGAAGATTGTTATGCGGATTTACACAGGTCTGTTTTCGCCTCGGCCGCACGATGAAAATCAAGCTTATGAATAGCAAATCGGCTAGGCCCCAGTGACTAAAATCGCAAACGACAAAATACAGTAGGTTTTGACTTTTGCCATTCAGCAACAGGCTGCATGCAGCGTGTGATGACAATATTGTTAGTTCCAGGCAATCGCCAGCCACATGATGGTTATTTCATATTTCTTTATTTCTTATTCTTCTTTCTTTGTTCCTCAAGCAATTCTTGAAGAGTTTATTCACTTTTTCGATGCCAGCACGTAAAATCCCCTTTCTGCTCAACATTTTCAAAACAATCTACCTAGTTGCTTCCGATTGGTGTGATTTAACTGTCAATGTGCAGCTGTGCGGCTTTCTGAGGCGATTTAGTTGGCGACTAGTCGCACGGCCTGTGTAAATCCTCCCTTATATTATAAATACAAGTTTCTGTCAGCATATTAAAGCATGATGAGTTTCCATTGGGTGGGCTGTGTAGCGGGCACTATGAATACATAATACCTAATACTAAAGCTTAGCTTTGTACAATGCACATTTTACGATGTAAAATGAATAGTAATTTGGTTGAATAAATATAAGTTCTGATGCCATTAGAGGTTATTAGTACTGAAAACATATTTTATGAAGCCGTCTTCATAAATACTAAGAGTTAATAAGTAAATATGTTTTCAAACATCTCTAGTTGTAATCGAGTTGGATTATTTTTTAATCACTAAGCCTTACATTACAACATTAAAAAATACTCCTTAGTTTTACAGATTTATTTTCATAGTCATTTGTTGATAAATTATGAAATATATTTTTAATATAAACGTATTTGTATTCTTTAAAATTGCTCCCATTTAAGAATACGTTAATGTCCTTTTTAATTACCAGTGAAGGTTTTTTTCAAAATCAGGAAGAATTGAAACTGTGTTTTCGTTTTTTTTAATTTATATTATTTTAGGCTATACAAACACAGTAATTTATAATATTATTAGCCATTTTTGGTTTTCTACGGATTGACATATTAATTATAATGAAGTTGACGTGAACAACTTACTGTACTTATTTCGACTATTGATTTTTTGCTTCCTGTATTAGTAATCTGGTTTTAAGTAAAAGCGTGTAAAATGTTTCGAGCACTGAGTTCACTCTAAAAGCTGGGATAAATAAAATGTAATTTGTTAAAATTCCAGAAACTAATTTTCCAGGTCTAACATAACCCAATCACTATAGCATGAATTATTCTGTATGATCAAACATTGTATAGATTTAAAAACAAAAGCAAGTCAACTGGAAATAAAGTTTTTTGTGTGATTTTCTGTGTTTTCGTGGTAAATAAAATGAGCGAGGTAAAGCTATGTGAAAAATATTGAAAATTTCTAGTAAGTTTACAGATTTTCTATTATTTTTCTATCAGGTTATTTGAATGCTTTCATTCTACAAAAAGTTATTTTAACAGGCATTTGCCATTTTCAAAATATTTAATTTTTTAGTGTCTCAATTTCATCTGATTTTTTGATAAGATAGTGTATTCAAACATTTCTGTAAATTTGAAATCAGTTTTAGTTTCAATGTTTTTTTTTCATCACTAATAACGTTTGTGACTTTTTCTTTTAGGTATCTATAATAGTAAAATTCTGCATATTTAGGGAAATATTTTTCCAGTTGTTTAGATTCTCTTCCATATTTGTGTGCTTTTGTTGCCTATTAGAAATTAAATTCTGAGGGATATAATATAAATTATTGTGGTGTTTAGATCCTTCTATTTTTATAATGAATTATTGTTTATTATTGTATATTTGTGGTCTAGTGAGTAAATGACATTGGTTACACACGTCATTATCATCAAAAAGGTACTGTCTTATTTAGGCAAAGTTGTGTTTTTATGGCAAAATGGTGATGGAAGGCTGACATTTTTGCTTTTGGATTTTATGCCATGTGTCATTGCAATTTTTGTTAGTGGTTTATCATCACTTTAATACATTTTTCTAGCGAGCAATTTTTTTCTCCGTAGAATGCAATATTCAATATTTCCATCTATTTTTTCATCAAAAATATTCTTACACGACATATTATCAAGATTTGTATTTATTTTGTAAAATTTTAATTTTTAATTTTATTTAATTAAATATTTTTTGTTTACAAAAAAAATAAGTATCAAATACCTACACATACATATACATATTTAAAAAAAAAAAACAAAAATCCCACAAAGGCATAACCTATTTGTGGGTATACAAAGTATATCGATGTGAATTTATTTACACTCTTTCAAACTAAATAAAAATATAATTTTCTTTAAACTAAATCTTTGACTTACTGCTGTTTTCCTTGGAGCAGTCGATATATTTTTAAGCCCAATAATGAAATTTAATGTTATATAAATAATACATAATAATTAATCTTCCTTTGGCTTTGTTAAATTTACAGGATAATGTTGAATTGCCAACCTGAAATATAATTGATCGCTTTTGCAATATTGAAGAATTTCATTGTTATGAAGAGTTTTTCAAACAACCGTGAAATCAATAAATATAATTTTATGCATCCCTTTGAATGAAAGTGATTTTGAAACTCGTTATTTCATATGCAACTCTCTATGCACCATTCTTTTGGGTAAGTTAAGATCTTATGTACATACATCTGTGAATATTCTGTATATGTATAGAAAAAAAAATACATTAGTGGGTTGTTCAAAGTAATATTTTTGAGGCTGCAATAATTTGTGTAGGTGTCTGAAAGTGGTAAATGTTGCTATGTGTTATGTGTATAAACAGTAAGAATTAGCTATAAAATAGGACAATATATGTGTTTTCTCCCTCAAGAATAAAATTGTATGTTCAATTTAATAATGTAAATATTAAAAAAATCTAATTATTTTCAAGTTTTAGTAGAAATTTAAGAATGATTGTATTATTTTCCAAATTCTATTTACCTTCTACCAAGGTTTATTTCTCTCGAATTAAAAAACTAAAACCACTTATTGTTTACATAATATATTTTAATATTATGAGAGTTGATATGTACTTGTAATAATTAAGTCTGCTAACTCTTTAATGCCTCTCAGTTGAATCCGTCTTCCTTTAAACCTTATCATTTCGTACTATGTAAATTATCCAAATCTTGAAATATCCAATTAATAAAATTTCAGACAAATTTGAGCATTTTTATTACACATGTTACTTCTCTTTAAAAAAAAAAATTATTTCGGTATATTATCATTATCCAATAATGTATTATGTAAAATAAATAATTATTGTAAGTGCCTCCTAATATTTTTATTTTATGGTGAGACAAGATTTCTTATTTGTTTTATTAAATAACAATCAGTATACATGTATGTTAAATAATTGCTATATTCGACAAAAATGTGTACCTAGAACAAATTGAAAAATTACTCTGTAGGGATAATACAATTTATTAAAAAATAATTATCAAATAGTTTTCGAAGTATTGTGTTTCACGTGACGAAATTGGTAATGCAAAAATGTTCAAAAAGCGAACCTTTTAAATACATACAACAAAAGTATTATATATATATATTTTTAATATTATTTACTAAGAATTTAAATTATAAAAATATTAGAGAGGTGTGAATCTAGATACGTCTAATGGTAAAACCCATTCTAATGCATCTGACAGTCTCTTGGATCTGTATTCTTTATCCTCTGTAACAGTAAAGAAAACCATTAGTTTATTTTGAACATGAAAAAGGTGTTTTACAGCAGTGTACTTCTTAATAATGCATGAAGTAAACACTGAAGCAAATAATAATCTATACTAACCTGTTTTTCTACAAAAATCTTTGATTGCATAATCATACTGTTTCCTTTTTGGTCGTCCATACCAAAATGATGAAACTGATGGGATTCCTTTATCTTTTTCCTTTAAAAGAGAGAATTTCAAACAATCTTATATTTACCAGATTTGACTACATTTAGTTTTGAAAAAAAAAGAAATCTATGCAAGATTTTAAAATCTAAGCGGCTTGTGCTTGAAAATAGGAACCAAGTCGCGGCGGAGTGAGGATTCGAACTGGAGATCCCTGGAATCAGAGACAGCGTCGCTAGCACTAAATATATCTAGACGCAAGAAAAATGTGTAAGTATTTAAGAAATATATTCTTATTAACGCCTAGTTTTTTTATACCTTATCATGCCTTTATGTAATAAATTATTAAGATATACTAAACTTGGTGCATCAATGCCAATGCAGTGATCTATGAACCATTGGGTGCGGATAAGAGAAAGAAGTGGCACTTTATATAGGTCAGAAAACTGTACAGTACAGGGCAAATAGTTGCTTCAGATTTCTTGCCTTTTTCAAAAAACTCGACACTACTTGCACACTACCCTACACTACTTGCACACTACCCTACACTACTTGCACACTACCCTACACTACTTGCTCTCTACCCTACACTACTTGCACACTACCCTACACTACTTGCTCACTACCCTACACTACTTGCACACTACCCTACACTACTTGCTCTCTACCCTACACTACTTGCACACTACCCTACACTAACTTGCACACTACCCTACACTACTTGCACACTACCCTACACTACTTGCACACTTCCCTACACTACTTGCACACTACCCTACACTACTTGCACACTACCCTACACTACTTGCTCTCTACCCTACACTACTTGCACACTACCCTACACTACTTGCACATTACCCTACACTACTTGCACACTACCCTACACTACTTGCACACTACCCTACACTACTTGCACACTTCCCTACACTACTTGCACACTACCCTACACTACTTGCACACTACCCTACACTACTTGCTCTCTACCCTACACTACTTGCACACTACCCTACACTACTTGCACACTACCCTACACTACTCGTAAACTTTTTTTAGTGTACCTACGAGTAGCGTCGGCGTCGTATGAAGTACTACAAAGTAACCTACTACTATCTCCAACTTCAGTCAACTTCACAAGAGTTTTGAGCTAGATATAAACTTATTCTAATTTATAATATGCAATTTATTATTGACTGCACTTAGCGAGATTACCTGTTCCCAAATATTTCTCCACGAAATTTTCTGCTCCCTCCTATCACCTCGTTTTGCCTTAGGATTGTATAAGCTCATATCGTGTAACATGTCGTACATAACAAATTTGGGTTTTTGCGTTACAACATTGCCATAATATGTCTTATCACTGTAACTTGGCAATGCCGCCATGGCTTATTAGTGATGTTTGAAAAAAAAAAACTCAGAAATAAATATCCTAAAATTGAACTTACTCAGTGATTTAGGATTTAAATTTTGACTAGATAGGAAATAAATAATTATTTTGACTGAAAAATTAAATGTACTATTTTTAAATGCACAGAAAATTTTAATTATAGAAAGGCCAGCCTAAATTAAAGATCTATTATAATTTTACTAAAAGTACCAACTTTATCTACCTACCTATCTAAATAAAGTAAGTAGGTACATACCCCTCTCTACAAAAATATGTTGGGTTTCTTTATGTGATTAAGCCTATTTAACATTGCTTAAAATAAAATAGATTAATAATGAAGAGTTTTCTCTTAAATAAGAAATAAATAAATGTGGATCATGGCAGAATAATAAACAAAGCTGACTACAGACAGGGAGACTGGCGCCAAAATCGGTGGTGGGTGCAAATAATATTCATGTTAAAAAAAGCAAGTAGGTACTGTCATTATCGATTGATTAAAAATCGCGATAGGCCTAAAAATCAGAGCATAATATAATATAATCACCAGCATTCCATATCCGCTTCCTATTTAGGGCATTTGGATTCCACAAACTGCTGCACCCGTGCGTCTTTCTCAGTCAGGTCTACGTCTCGTAGTTCTGACGTAAGCTGCGGAGAGTTGTCGGCAGAAGTGGATGCCTTATTTTATGCATTTGTGCCATAATGTAATACTTGTCCTAAAATAGGCATTGAAAAATCATATTTATTTAATAAGTATTAGGTATATTTTTTTAATGAAATTTTATCATAAAATCATACTGTTAAGAGAAATTATACTGTGTAACTTTATATAAAAAAATATTAAAACACGTTGGAGATCACACGATAAATTTTCCTAACGACGCCGACGCATCTAACAGTATATTTTATTAATGTTTTTGGTCGTTATTTGGATTTCGTGTAAAACTGATTATTTTAAAACACATTTTATAAACATATTTTTAATAATTTTATGCTAAGTAATTTTTTATCATAATTATTTCCTTCATTAAGTCGAAAACATGACTAAGAAACACATTTTTGCATTAATTGTTTTAAACAAACTAATATAAATGAATACGAGATTATAACAGTTTTTCGTAAATATTCGGAAGATATTATTTTTTCTTTTAAAAAGTGAATGCATAAAACATAGTATTATAATATAATTATTAATTTAAATTGAAGAGCGCGAAAACACAAAACATACAATTAAGTATAAAAAGTAAAAATGATTAAAAAAACATATCGGTAAATACTAAAATATGTTTTTATTAAACTTATTGATAGTTGATTCCACATATTTTGTGACATATTTTGCTCTAGCCCTCTAGCGTAATATCGTGCAATGAAAAAAAAACAGGAATTTTATAAAATACAAATATTGTATCTTATAAATACGGATGGTTGTTAAAACAAATATATTATCAACGATTAATATAATAAAAAATATTATATACAAATTAGTGTCGATGGCCTGGAGGTGGCTTTTGTAAGCTTTCTAGGGTAGAAGTGTGCAGGAGACAATATTAGAGACGATTGGAACCGATTCTAATAAGGCAGCAGAAGTTTTGGTAGCGAAGCATTCAGACACATCAGTAGAAAGTGTGTTGAGGTTTGCGATGAGGGCGTTTCCTTCAACAATCTGGAAATAAGTAAAGAAAATAGATTTGGATTAAGACGTAAATGTATATTACGGGACACTGTAATTAAAGTACTGTAAAACTGATGAGAAATGGAAAAAATATTGTGCTGACAAAGGCAGTAAATGATTTAATAAACAATTCAATTTCAATGTCATATTATTCAGATAATGTTCAGACTTTATTTACCTACCATTTTTGTGCTAGTATTAGTGAGTGACATTTATTAATTAAGTACCTGTGTAAATTATTGTTTTTGTTATATTTTTATAAATAATATTGTCGACAAAAAACATTAACCAGTAAAATGCTTTCCTCGGCACGGGTTAAAAAAAAAAATATATACCATAAAACTGTAATATACTAAAAAAAAAAAAAAAAAAAAAGGGTGATATAGTATCACTTCCACACATTGGAATGAGTTGTCTCAGTAAAGAAAATAAATAGTTCATCAATATGATTAGTTATTAGTAATAATTAATTGGTTGGGTAGACCACTAAACTAACTAACTTACGAACCATCACGCCATTTCTCCGAAGGGGTACTCAGAGAGGATTAAACGCCACTCAGAGAGGATTAAACGCCACACCACTCTGTCCTGACATACCTTGCTTGCTCCACATTCATACATCTTCTCATGCACGCACGTCTATTGTTCCGACTTTTCACACCGACCACTTTCAAGTATTTGTTGATTTGATCATGCCATGTCTTTCTCTAAACTACGAAAAATTAATGACTGTATTATAAAAAAAACATTATCCATTCCGCTTAGTATCTAATATCTGTATCTGTCAATTGTAAATGCATGACTAAAGATTACTACGATCTGTTATAGATGTAAGGTTGAACAGTTAGATATTTTAAAAATGCATTTGATTCAAACTTAACACTTACTTTTATAATTATCTGCTATTTCTTTACTGCTTAGTATTTTACATAAGTATAGGTTTGTATTTTTTTAATAAACGGCAATAAATTTGAATTTGAACGTGCAACATGAATAAAATTTAACATAATTTAATATAAAAATAATTGTAATGGCAAAGATGCAGGACTTACAACAAGGAGGTTCTGGGTTGGATACCCGTTGAGACAACAAAAAATCCTTGAAAAAATATATAACGATGTCCGTCTCTATTATCGAGTATTGTGGCTTATAGAGCCAAGTTTTATTATTGTTATAAATGCTAAAGGAACGGCTAAAATAGTTAACGACGCGAGTGTGAAAAAGACATGGCATGATTAAGTACAACAAGTACATATTTGATCATGCCGGATCTTTTTGAAGTGGACGTTAACATGTGTGAAAAGCAGAATTATCAACGTGCGTCATGAGAAGATATTTATTTAACAAGTAGAGTAAACGAAGGGAGTGTGCCAGGACAAGGGTTCGGCTTTCTATCTTCTCTGCCTACTCCGAAATGGCGTTAAAGTTAGTTATTATAAAAAAAGCTAAATACAGGTAGTGCGTACATTGTTTGAAATGATCACAGCCTTTTCCGCGATTTTCTGTTCGGCTTGAACGACCAGCCCAAGGGTGCACAGGGTCTGCGCAACATCAGCGGCTGTCGCGTTGATGCTGTGACAGTCCTTCTCTATGTTGGCCTGGACTTCGGCCATGATGGCTGCCACGTCCTGTGTGGCCTGGAGGACAGGAGTCAGGACCTCTGCAGCTTTCTGGACCTTGTCTGCCACGCACGTGTTGCACTTCTCCAGGGTTTCGTTTCTGAAGATTTCCAAAGACGATTGGGCCATCTAAAAAAGGATAGAAATGTTTAAAGTTTAAAGTACGACAAGTAAGTAAGTGACCCAAATAAGGCCTACCTTATTTTTTAAATTTTCTAACTAGCGGGTTTATAATAACAATGCACTGGTAATTTGAAATACTTATATTTATTTATTTAACTTTGTGATAAATGAAACAGAATATAAGTGTTAGTTAAAGTACACGCACACATCTACAAACATTAACGGCCATTTGAAATCGTGAAGCGGGAAATTGAAAAAATAGGCCTTATTAGGACATAGGCTTTATTTGGGTCACCTACTATACTTTAAAGTGGACATGTGAAAAGTCGGAATAATCGGCGTGTGTGCATGAAAAGATGTATATATGTAGATATAAGGTATTTAAAAATAAACTTACTTGGGTGCAAGGTATTAACTTATCATTCGATCCTCCAGCGTTCTGCACTGCGGTTATCAAGTTGGTCTGAACAGCTGTTATCGCCTTGTCCACCTCTGTCTGTGCATCCTGAATCCTGGCTTTGGTGACCTCTTGGAGTTTCTGCACCATGTCTGAAGTTGCAGCTGTTCCCTTGGTCGTCTCCTGCTCTGCCAAGGATACCAGTTTCTTCACTTCATCCTCTGCCTTGGTCTGGATGTCGTTCAGGGTAGGAATGCCTGGAAGCTCATCGGCCTGAAAATAAAGACAATAATAAAACAATTACGTCGTAGTTTAAGCTATAATTATAATCACTACTTTAAATTGAAAAAAAAACCACAATGTAACCCAGAATAGTGTAGAGATGAATCCTTAATGCATTGATCTAGTATTATCCCAAAATTTGGTGATTTTGCTTCCGTATATCTTTCCGTATATTTCTATTTGTATAAAGCCATTCCCGCTCTACAATCAAAACTTATCGATAATGTTTGAAAAATTATCATTTTGAACTGATTTTGATTAAGTTAAAAAAATATGGACTAATTTCCAGCACAAAGAGTCAATACCTCGATTGAAATGGAAATTGGCCAGCAGAATCGTCAGATTTAACTATCGTTAAATGACATCTTTTTTAAAGGTAATGGAAAAGCGGATATCTTAAATTAAAATAAAAAAAATAGTCAGTTATATTGGATAGTGTATAGATAATAATATGAGGCTTGGTGTTGTAATCACTTTGTTTGAAAATCATTGTTTGATGGTCAATATTACTTACTTTCACGAGAACTGCAGCAAACAGCGCGAAAAACAATAGTATTTGGTTATCCATGATGCGTTCAGCATGAATACCCAGAGCAGTCTACGTAACGAAAAGAAATCCTTTAATTTATATACGGGATATCTGTTTGTGTCGCCGAAATTGATCTTGGTGTAAACAGGTGTTAATTTAAAATTAAAGTAAATAATGTGAGAAAATAAATAAATGAAGCTTTAGAAACTCAGGTCGTATTGTTCTCCACTAAATATGTATTATCTAACGTCTGGCTAAATATACATTATGACGAATTAAAAATATTTACCGATGAATTTAACAAATTATTACAAAATTATTTAACAATACTATTGTAGATATCTACTGTTTGATTAAGTTTTGTCTAAGAAGGAATTTGAGTAAAAAAGTGAAAAATAAAAACGTTATCTAAAATATTACGTAACTTTAAAAAAAAAATAGGGTTAATGTAGGACTGCTTTTTCATTTAAAATCATGCAGTGGATGAAGGTGATATTTGATAAGATTTGTACTGCATTGAAAAACATTAACCTAAATATTTTATATTTTTACTACAAAACACCTTTATCCACTCATGTCTACATTATTATAATTTTTTATTATAATGCTAATTTTACTGTACACGTCACTATTATTCAAACATAACTGCGTAGGCGTAGGATCAGAATATAAATATTTTTAAAACATTTTTTTTTCTTTCTTTTAATACATCAAGTGGCCACATAACCCAGTCTAGAGAGTTCATAAGCTTTATAAACGCTTAGATAATGTATATTAATTTCCAGAGCTTTTTCGTCTCTATGTCCCTCGTCAATTCTGACAGATTGATAATTTATTCGGATTCTTTTTTTCATCTTCCTCAGTCTTCTTTATTCCAGTATCAGTCATCGGCTCCTCTTTTTTTGTTTCCACTCATCCCAAAATTGACATATTGAGTTATACACGCCGCCACTTTCGTCAAATAATTTAGTTTTAGTTTTATTTCAAATAAATTAAGTTTTAGTTTAAATATAAATGTAGGTATACAATATAATTCAATTTTTTGTATCTGACCATCAGGGCATTTCCTCTAAGGGGTAGACAGAGAGGGTAAAACGCCATAATAATATGTCCTTGCACACTTCCTGCGTTTTCTCTATTTTTTCTGAACAAACAAACTAAAAATTAATATATTACAGGAGTACATTACGCCACTGTCTATTGAAATGTTCATTTAGAATACTTAATAATAAAAATATGTGTTACCTATCGTTTATCTGATTAATTTGCGTTCATTCTTCCGTTAGACATTTTCCTTTGACGTCATTGTAAACGGAAATAACAAAGATTTTTATAATTTAAAAAAATAAAACATTATTAAGAAAGTTTGGCAAAACATGTGGCTTCATCTCACGCTTTGTTATACAGGTAATATATAAAAATCTACTTAGCTATCTAGAAAAATCCTAAACAAAAAGTGAACTAGATCGCATTGAAAAGTATTAAGGTGGGTAATTACATAAATATAATATTATTTAATTACTTAAAATAACTAATGAAAGTTAAATAAAAATACTAGGTACACTCCCAATTATATTTATTTCGCCAGTTAGCGCTATCAGACAGTCTGATGATGCCCGTAACAGGGTGAAAGCGTTTAAAATTAGCTGGCGAAATAAGTATAAGTGGAAGTGAACCATTTTTTTAAATTTAAGTTTTATTACTTATTTTTAAATAATGAAATCATGGAAGGAATGTCAGAAAAAAATATAAATCAAAGTAACATTATTTCTTTTTCCTGTCATATTCTCTTCGGTTATCACGTAGTTTTCCATGTTTTGTGGTAATTGACCTTTCTCTACGTAAATTTTTATATTTAAATGAAATTTTGCTTGCAATAAATATCTCTAAATATCCTCTCATTTGTATCAAAATATGTCAATTTTATAAAGATTAGTAAGGATAACTCTGTGATAGCTACGTAATTAAGATCTAGAATAGAGCGAAAGATATCAAAGATGGCATAATTATTATAAGTCTTATTAAACATTGAAATTTACACAAAATATGCATGTTTTGTAATATTAACTCAAATGCAGTTGGGACGGAAACGTAATGCGATGAAAAACTACGATGATCGTTGGACATTAAAGATGCTGGAAGGGCGACCTAGAATGGGGCCAAGAAACATCAGAATACCAAAAACAATACAGTCTGATTACATAAAAAACGTCGCAGTCAGGATAAGCACAAATGGAGACAAAAAGGAGAGACCCATGTCCAATACTGGAATAAAGATGGCTGAGGGAAAAATAAGTAAATTTAAAATAGGTGTTCAGACCAATACATCGTCATTTCCTATATTACCCATCCTGACGATTATTGTCACATTTTCCCCTCCTCCATACCTCTCCACCGCGCAGCTCCCTAGCGAGTTGCATTCAGTTAGTAGCATTTTGAGACTGCTGAAGTAACCAACGTTCAGCCTAGCGACGTTGAACGAATGTGGACGTGACTGTTGCATATCTGAGGATGTACGAAACCGACGTTCACCGGAGATGCATTTCTATGTTTGGACGAAACTGACGTTCGGAGCCGAGTTGACGTAATCGATGTCCAACTAACGTTATTGCCCGACCAGGGAAAATACTGATTGACATTTTTGAGTTTATCAAGATATTTAGTAGTGCAATGCTCACCAACAGCCACTAGCTGGTACCAGCATCCAGAGAAGATCTCCAGCCTGCACACGGAAGGAGCCGACAACACGCCCTCAACAAGCAGGTGAGTGTAACTGCGTCTCCTTCCACCCCTATAAAATATTTTTAACAATCCTGCAGACTGTGTCCTTTATAAGAACAAATTTTATTGAAATAATTGCATTAATACCAATTAATTTCAAGTAATTATACTATTTGCCATATTTGTATTTGTCCGCCTCGTAGGATAGTGGTAGCGCATTTGGCTACCGCGCATGAGGTCGCGGGTTCGAATTCCCGTTGGGGGTCAACATGACATATTTATTTACACGTGATTTACATATTAATATTTCATGTGTGATAACTTGAACTGGTACTGAAGCGTATGGCTGATCATCTTACCTTCATGTAATAAAATTAATCAATATACACTGCACTTGGTATACCGATGCAGTGCCTTATGCACCGTTGGGTGCGAATAAGGGAGAGTAGCATATTTGTATTTAATCTTGAATTCAGCAACCAGAAATTAAACACGTCTTAAAAATAAAGTATGTGATTGTACAAATTTGCTAAGAAAATAATTTATTTACCTTATTTATAATTTCCTCTCCTAGAAATCTTTTTTCTCAGTGATTTGTTTGACTCATAAAATATTTCAACGGCAATATTACAAGCATTATGTTAATGTGTTTGCGTGACACATATTTCGTAGGCGTAAACGTTAACTGCAGAACCTTATATTCTACATGTATGCATTTTAATTTCGACAAATACAGAACATGACGTTACACATGACGTTACCTAGAATCGGATATTATAACATCAACAGAATAGATCTTAAAATCGAGGAAAACTGCACGCTATTAGCTATTAGCATTCTAGGCTATGGTGAGTTAGAATGCAAATAATGTTAATTTACCTTTCATAGGTGAGATGCGTACAAATAAGTACAAATTTTCTGTTAGGAGAAATAAATGCATTGGGGTTTTGA
Source organism: Micrasema minimum (assembly GCA_022494985.1). Classification (NCBI taxonomy): domain Eukaryota; kingdom Metazoa; phylum Arthropoda; class Insecta; order Trichoptera; family Brachycentridae; genus Micrasema; species Micrasema minimum. The sequence goes on from JAGVSP010000996.1 coordinate 114,975, forward strand.
AAGTTTGTGCATCCATTATATTTTTAATTAAAAATAAGCCAGTAAAATGTGAATCATTATTAATTGATATTTGTTTTTTGGCAGGAAAGAGTAGCAAGGATGTAGTGTTATTTAGATCAGCAACTTGAGACATTAAATTTGTTGAAATAAGTTAACAAGAATTTTATTCGTATTTCATAATCGCAATATCTTTTTCACAGGATTACGGATAAATTGATGGCATAAGTAAGTTTTTTTTTTTGCACGATTTTATTGGTTGAGTGAAGCAAATCATGATAAAAGCTAGACCACACACTGCACAACAGACGCTACCAAATTAGAAGAGCTTCAATTGGAATGTCTAAGACATCCACCGTACTCTCCGGACCTTGCCCCAACAGATTACTATTTTTTTCGAAATTTTGATAACTTCTTGCAAGGGAAAAAATTCAACTCCGATGGGGCAGTCCAAACCGACTTCAAAGATTTTATTGATTCCCGTCCGAATGGTTATTTTAGTAAAGGGATCGATGAACTACCTGTGAGATGGCAAAAGTGCATAGATAGCAATGGTACATACTTTGATTAAATAAATATATTATATTTTAAAAAAATCAACTTTATGTTCCTCCCATACAAAACGCCAATTTGATATGTAAGGACCTAATATATATTTTACGGTTACGACAGAGTAATATAATATTAATTAATAATTTGTCAAAACGTGATAGAAAAATTCGTTATCTCAAGTCTTCGATCAGTGGTAATCGATTGCCTACGTAAAAACAATACATGTATATTTAATAATAACGTATTATATTAATTGTAATTTGGGTCATCTGAATTTTGTACAATATTTTGATCAACCCAGATAAAGTTTGCTTGGTAACACTGTGAAGGTCCTAAATATCCTGATCTGTATGAAATTTGGACCACGATTTCTACGGCTTTCGAAAAGCAAAAATATTTTAAGGCGGTTTATTACAGTTCGTTGGCGGTTGTGAATTTTGCAATGGTCTTGAGACAGGGGTGGTGAATATTAAAAAAGAAAAGACTTTACGACGGAAAAAAAAATTATACCGTGTCTTATAAAATTACAATTTTTCTCCATTACTCGATAAAAGCGAAATTCGAGTATTGACTTTGAGTATTGTAAGACGTGGTGCTACGAAGGCATTTAAGAAAAATATGATGTACTCGTACGTCTTCTAGGATTCGGTGGTGTGTTTTCTTCACACCTTTAGGACCCCACTAACACTGTGGTCATCCATGATATCGTTATTATTGATCATCTTTTTATGTGAATCATAATTTTAATGGACTTGGCAAACTGGATCTAAGCGAAGCGATCACAGTATTCATTAAAAGTTATTCTTTCGACTGTACCCGATGAAAATTATGGCAAAAAATTAAGTGTCGGTGGAAGGATATTCAGGCGTCTTGTAAATATTATTTATGTTAAATTAATGTCTGTATCCCTTCCATTGAGTTACTCTGTGTTTATTTCCCTTTTATATGAACGTAAGAGGCTTGCACTCCCCACCTCAAAGTTTAGAATACATTATTAAACTGTTTATATAATTATTATATCAAATAGCAACTGAAAAAAGATGTGGTCAACCCTGTGTTAGCAGTTCTGTGACGATGATATCATTTTTGTGCGACGCGCAACGTTGTTAAGTGGTTTCTGTTGCTCTAAGGAGGGGTCCACTTTATTTTCCGAACATATATAATTACGTTCTGCAGAGCCAGTTACTGGGTACGATGATGCGTGGAAATCCCGACGATTGGTACACTTAGAAATAGTTGATTTATTGATACACTTACCTACAAATTATGGGAAATTTGATCATTTCTTGGAAATATAGTCTATCAAAACGAGTTTTGAACTAAATTACGGTAGTATGGATAAATGCTCGTACACAAAAACAAATCAATTATAAGATTTTTTATTTATCAATTGTTGAGCGGTATACTAAGAATCGATATATCTACGGCAACAAAATAAAAAAATGTACCGATTTTCAGAGAATTCATCGTAGTAGATAGTGTTATAATACCATGACAAATATTACATTCAAGCGGCACACTCTTATGATGTCTCGTTAGTAAAAAAATTCATTGGTGTCGACAAAGAAGGAAAAAAACATTTTTTTTTCTTAAATTCATCATAATTAAGGTATTACGAATACATGTTTCCCATGTTAGGTGTGCGTCCCATTGTAAAAAAAGTCTCATCGATAAAGATATTTTTCAATATCTGAACCCAATACCACTAAAACATATTTTACTCCTATTTCTCCAATTTGTGTATTCATTCTACTTCCATAATATTTTTCAAATCAGTAATTAGGTTATTAACAACGCTTACGTTTAGTTTTTACAACATGCGTCGCTTTAGGTGTTTATATAAATAAATAAACGAAATTTCGACCGGTTGCACTAGCCCGGGAAATAATTTGTAATAAGAAATAATTTTGAATGGTAATTTAGTCTGTATAAAAATTGCATACCTATAAAACTTTGTGCATCTTTAAAATTTATTTACTTTTAGAGATAAGATAAATATAATGTCTAACAATAAACTATAAAATACAACTGAAATTAAATCGTATAAAGTAATTCATTAACCGATTAACCTCTTTATTAATAAATTCCTTATGTCTGTGAAAATACAGTGCCTTTCGAAAACAATTAGGTGCATAGTAGATGGGAGATTTTAAGTTTAATTGAAAATTAACAATACCTACTGCAAGTGTCTGACTTAAGAAAAATCACAGAAACTGTTAGTCTAAATTGTGTCATCTGTCATCAATAGACTCCACAATCTAGGCAATAAGGGGTGCAATTCTGTCATCAATAGACTCCACAATCTAGGCAATAAGTTTATGCATACTGGCGATACATTCGATGTCAATTTTAATGCCTACAAGTTGGCACTTCTAAATTATTTTCAGGCCGAATGTATCGATTAGTGTGCATACAATTTGGGTTTTTAAAGTTTAATGTTTTAATGCAATGTTTATTTGATGCTGGATTTTTTAACATTTTTTATGTATATAATGATTTCGTGTATTTGCTGTAAATAATTAATTAATATGTAAAAAGGCACTGAGTGCCGTTTATTTAATAAAAAAAAAAAGTTCTTCTTCTTCTTTTGCCACGTTCGCTTCTATGAGGAGCATGTGGACATCACTAGATCCCTTCAGGAGACCCTGTCACCAGCCAGCTCTCTCGCCCCCTCCCACATCAGGCTCGCATCCATCAGCTCCGCCGAATACAACCTCGAAAGTTAGTAAAAACTAAAATAATAAGTGGAAGTGTACGAAGAATTATTTTAATTTCAACCAAACTATCATGTCATTTCCCATAAGGGGTAGTCGGGGAAAATTGAACTCTACTTTACTTTTAAGGTCATTTCGCTTCTCTTTATAAAACTGAATATTTTTTAATATCCTGAATTTGTACTTGTAATACATTGAAATTAATACAAAAATTTCGTAAATAAATAACATTTTAAAAATCAAAATCATTATCTCATTGATCCGTTTTATTTATTGATAATCATTATCTAATGACGGATATTAAATCAGGGTTCCTGTTATTCAAGCACTATTCTCGCTTCAATGATTCTGACTGAACTCACTCAATGACAGGTGAAACCACATAATAATATGTAAAATATAGACATAATTTTATTATTGTATTAGTTAAGTGATTTCTACTCATGCGTTCTGTGCTCTATACAGAGATCAAATAATATAAAACATTTTTAATACTAATAGCTTACATATTATATAGAGAAAAGTACCTACTTAAACATCACTTCCTGTTCTGTAAGATAGTTTTGCAAACGTTATTAGGTAGCATACGAGTACAAGGATTTCCATGTTTGCAAATATTTCGTCGCCATGGTGGCGAAGAGAGCTAAGTCCCATAATATTTTGTATTGAGTGTTCAATCAGTGATTTATTACCTCGTTTTTAAATGGAAAGACGTAAGCACATTGTACAATTTTCAATATACACTCCATAGTGAAAACAATTGAAATCAGGGGTTTATCTCCTAATTTATCTTATTTCATTGAGTTTTCAGACATAATGTAGAATTAACAAAAAAATAGTTTTCAATAGGGCAGAGAACATTAGTATATTTAATTCCAGAAATATTTAATATGCCCTATGAATTTAAATCGTGTAATAATGTTAATAAAATTATTTATATTCTAAGGGTTTGGTTGGAAGATAGAACTTCTTTATATTGATGCACCATAATTTATTATATATTGATTCACCATATGCATTATCTCTATTCCTTTTATGTATAATTTGTAAACTTTTTTATTATTTTTGTTATATTTCTATGATATAATTTATTTTTTGCTAATGGCTCCTGATGACAAACGGCAAAATTGCGGTTTATCGGACGGCATTATTTTTGTTTTTCTAATGTTATGTTTATTTTCTTAATAAAGAACACTTCCAATTATTTTCGACCAAAATATTACCAATCCAATCAAGGTCTTGTTATCTAGAAAGTTAGCAAAGAGCAATTCTACGAAAAGCATTATTCTATAGGTATATTATTTGTGACAGGATGAAGAACAATCTACATTGTTTTGACAAGAGTTAATGTTTGACGTCACATGGACGTCAAATCGCAAAGAGTTAAGAATCTTATAGAAAATCACTTTTTGTTAACATTTCAACAAAAGATTTTGCGTACGAAATAAAAAGAGCTCCTTAAAAGGAACCCGTGTGGTAAACACAAAATAGGATAGTAATAGATTTTTTTATATATTTTCTTATTCAAATACACAGTACAAAACATACGGACGTCACTACTAACTACCAGTAGTTTCTCGAACTAAAAGTTTCACTGAACTACAATTTACTAAAGTACAATTAAATTACCTAGAACAGTCATTAGTTTCCATTTAATAATATATTCTTTACACGATTCTGCTGTCAACGTAAAAACACATTGAAAATGTTTCCAATAATGAAAATAAATAATTATTCAAGTTCTATTGTGTATTTTTCATCTTTACATTATGTATTCTTATCAAGACTCTGTCTTTTATTATAATGTATGCATTATGTATTAGGACCACTAGTAAAACTGTTCAAAGAAACTTTAGCTGGCGCTTTTTGCAACTAATAGATAAAGAGATGGCAAATTTATGCAAATTGCCATCATCCGCTCTGACCAGCGCCATCAAACACAGAATCACAAACAAGTCTTAGGAAAATCGTTACTTTTTTAACTCCGGACTCAAGATTTAAATAACACATTACCAGACCATTCGGAGAATCTTCTATCAAAATTATAAACTAACATACACAAGCAGTAAAAAAAACGTAGGTATTACATCGAATAGACAAAACTACCTGATTGTAATTTAATACATTCTGCAATCATCATTATTCCATATCCACTAAATATATGACAAATTTGTGTGTCAGGTCCACGTATTGTAATTCTATCGTGAACTGCCGAAAAATTCTCAGTTGTGGTTCACGACAGCACGCCGAGAACACGATGCCTTGTATAAGCTACATTTTCAATTATGGTAGTTTATTTTGTACCCGATAGAAAATAAAGTTATTTTGTTGTAATAAAGATTAAGATATATTTTTTCTTGATTTTCTTAAAGGTAAACAGGCTGCTTGCGATTTTATATCCACCATATTATTATCAGTTATAATGATTATGTAAAAACTTCATAAAAATAAAACCTCTCATTGTTTGTACTCATTGGAATTCAAGGACGTAGGATTAATGTAAAAAGAGACGAATACGCTTGGAAACGTGACGTAAGCTCTCGCAGGCTTCTAATAATGTCTTGTAGTCCTATTACAAATGAAATTGACAAGCCCCATCGTCCTTAACGTTTCTAAAATCAAATTCTTGCATGAAAATTGTAATTGTCTGTTTTATCAGTAACAAGTGATTTGACATATAACTTTTTATTTAAGTTTTCATTCGTGAAAAATTAATTTTGGAGCACCGAAAATGCCTAAGTTTAAGGTGTTGGTGGCTTCTTAATTTCATTCAGAATATGGACCCAGATGTTCTATCTAGAACCGAATTGAGTTAGTAAAAAATTGCAATTACTCTAAATTTGTTGAAAGTTATTATTTTTATGAACCAGTATGTAAAACAAAGTGATGCATAACTTATTTATTTAAATTGTGTTAACGTTTTTAGTAAGGATATCAGAAAAATTACGTAGCAGGTAAGTATAAAAATATTTCATATGTGACAGGTGCTGAATCGTAAGATGAATAATATTACCTTCATGTAGCAAATGAATATGATTCGCTGCACTTGGAGAACCAATGCAGTGCACTATGCATCATTGGGTGGATTAGGGAAAAGTAGTAGTAGTATATGTGATTAGAGGAGAGAGGAAGAGTTATTAGTTCATTAATTTTCAATTAGTATGCTCTAGTTGAAGAAATAGACAATGATATCCGTGATGCTTGAGAAATCTCTAAGCAATCAGATTAAGAGCAAGATAACAACATATTATCATATACTATTAAAGATAAATGGTGAAATATCGGGCTTGATAATATATTTGCGCAATGAGAACCATAGGGCCGTAACTTCGAATACACATTATTTTAAATAGTAATTTGAGATTGAATACTTATCTAAAAATTAACGATAGGACTGAATGGAGAAAAAAGTAAGGGAAGTCAGAGCGGTACGCGGTGATCTAGCTGAATGCTTGCGATTGAAAACAACGAGCAAATCAGCGACCAATAGGGAAGTATCCTGTATTTTTATATTCCGTTTTTATTTAGTGTAAATAGAAATGAATATTTTGAAAAATTCTGTGAAGTTTTTAAAAATAAAATTCAAAAGATTATCGTACTGAATATATAGTTAGCTATGGATGTACTTTTTTTCTATTTTAGGCAATACTTACACCAAAACTTTGTTTACAGACTCCTTGAAATTAACAGGCACATCCTACCATATACCTGTTTTGACTGGAAATCGGGATTACGATGGCTTAAAAATTAATTACGGACATAATGTTGATAACAGGAATAAAAAGAAAATTCATACCAAAGATACCTAGATAATGAGCACCAACCAATAAAAAAATAAAAAATTCCGTAGCCCATTTGATCGCCCTCACAACCTGGAGGTGTGAAAGATGTGGTCAACAAAATGATTTTTACAAAATAAAATGATTTACATAATATTATAATAATTATTTGTAAACGCTAACAAACTATGTAGTCAAAAGTAATACATGACGCACGTAATATGTAAAGTTATGACGAGTCGCCATAGGGTCTATAAGGTCTAATTATGGTCACTCTTGACCTGATACAGTAAAAATTAAATTAGTTTTGGCAGTGGCGTAGAAATACATGTTAAAAAAAGCATATGAAATATTTCTGAATACATAAAGAAAAATATATATCTAAAATAACATTATTATACTACAAGAAAGCAAGGCAGTATAAAATCGTATTCAAATTATAAATTATAAACCTGCTTAAATATTTTAAAATTGTAAAAAAATAATATTTATACTTTGCTCTAAATCAAATTTTCTTTCACTGATTAAGGCAGAGGGTTTTGATCTAACGCTTTACGTGTTGAAAATCCGGAGTTAAATTAATACTATTTCCTTAAATTAAAAATTATGTTTCTTGCCAAGACTTCATAGTCAATTGCGAGAAAGTAGCTAAAAATAAGTTTTTTTGTTAACTTACATTGTGAAAACAAAATTTTCTTTAATTTTGTTATCTTAGAATATTAAAGTATTTAATGTTCATTAAAATAAAATAAAAACTTTCCCCACCACGTGACTCGCGACCGCTTCCCATACTAACGTATTTCTCGATCTTCTCCCTGGAATTTTAACATTAGAGCAATGATTTTTTCACACATTTTAGATATCGAGCAGATGCGTGGTTGTTTTTGATACTTTAAAGGAGATATATTAATTATTTAAAAAATAAGATGATACAAACACGCATCTGGTCGATATCTAAAATGTGTGAAAAAGTCATTGCTGTATTGTAGAATTCCAGGGAGAAAATCGAGGAATACGTTTGTATGGGAAAGCGGCCGTAAGTCACGTAGTGGAGTATGCTCTTAATTGCGTTTTGAAAAAGTAAATTCTAAGAAGAAATATGTGAAGTACTCGTAATTACTCTTAACGAATGCTCCGTACATCTAATAGCAGAGAGTAACAATGTATCGCGTTCCACCTCTGCCTCCGATACAAATGGGCATATGATTGTCCCCCACAAAACAAGCGGCCGCCACAAATGATTAGTAGTGCACACTGAAGTGGGCCAATGTCAAATCAGCTCAACAGTAAATACTCTACAGACTGTGTACTGAGCTGTTGCGTATGGCCGCGGGCATCGTACATGAGACAGGTATCACACAACACTAGGCATGTGTGATGTGCGTCAATATTCTGTCCAGGTTAGATCTGCTAGACACAAGCAGGCGTCACACAACACTAGGCATGTGTGATGTGCGCCAATACTCGGTCCAGGTTAGATCTGCTAGACACAAGCAGGCGTCACACAATACTAGGCATGTGTGATGTGCGTCAATATTCTGTCCAGGAATTAGATCTGCTAGACACAAGCAGGCGTCACACAAACACTAGGCATGTGTGATGTGCGCCAATACTCGGTCCAGGTTAGATCTGCTAGACACAAGCAGGCGTCACACAATACTAGGCATGTGTGATGTGCGTCAATATTCTGTCCAGGTTAGATCTGCTAGACACAAGCAGGCGTCACACAACACTAGGGCATGTGTGATGTGCGCCAATACTCGGTCCAGGTTAGATCTGCTAGACACAAGCAGGCGTCACACAATACTAGGCATGTGTGATGTGCGTCAATATTCTGTCCAGGTTAGATCTGCTAGACACAAGCAGGCGTCACACAACACTAGGCATGTGTGATGTGCGCCAATACTCGGTCCAGGTTAGATCTGCTAGACACAAGCAGGCGTCACACAATACTAGGCAATGTGTGATGTGCGTCAATATATTCTGTCCAGGTTAGATCTGCTAGACACAAGCAGGCGTCCCACACAACACTAGGCATGTGTGATGTGCGCCAATACTCGGTCCAGGTTAGATCTGCTAGACACAAGCAGGCGTCACACAATACTAGGCATGTGTGATGTGCGTCAATATTCTGTCCCAGGTTAGATCTGCTAGACACAAGCAGGCGTCACACAACACTAGGCATGTGTGATGTGCGCCAATACTCGGTCCAGGTTAGATCTGCTAGACACAAGCAGGCGTCACACAATACTAGGCATGTGTGATGTGCGTCAATATTCTGTCCAGGTTAGATCTGCTAGACACAAGCAGGGTCACACAACACTAGGCATGTGTGATGTGCGCCAATACTCGGTCCAGGTTTGATCTGCTAGACACAAGCAGGCGTCACACAATACTAGGCATGTGTGAATGTGCGTCAATATTCTGTCCAGGTTAGATCTGCTAGACACAAGCAGGCGTCACACAACACACTAGGCATGTGTGATGTGCGCCAATACTCGGTCCAGGTTAGATCTGCTAGACACAAGCAGGCGTCACACAATACTAGGCCATGTGTGATGTGCGTCAATATTCTGTCCAGGTTAGATCTGCTAGACACAAGCAGGCGTCACACAACACTAGGCATGTGTGATGTGCGCCAATACTCGGTCCAGGTTAGATCTGCCTAGACACAAGCAGGCGTCACACAATACTAGGCATGTGTGATGTGCGTCAATATTCTGTCCAGGTTAGATCTGCTAGACACAAGCAGGCGTCACACAACACTAGGCATGTGTGATGTGCGCCAATACCGGTCCAGGTTAGATCTGCTAGACACAAGCAGGCGTCACACAATACTAGGCATGTGTGATGTGCGTCAATATTCTGTCCAGGTTAGATCTGCTAGACACAAGCAGGCGTCACACTAGACACAAGCAGGCGTCACACAACTACTAGGCATGGGTGATGTGCGTCAATATTCTGTCCAGGTTAATACTCTACAGACTGTACTGAGCTGTTGCGTATGGCCGCGGGCATCGTACATGAGACAGGTATCACACAACACTAGGCATGTGTGATGTGCGTCAATACTCTGTCCAGGTTAGATCTGCTAGACACAAGCAGGCGTCACACAACTCTAGGCATGGGTGATGTGCGTCAATATTCTGTCCAGGTTAGATACTCTAGACACAAGACTGTAACTGAGCATGTGATGTGCGTCAAATTCTGGCCTACGGACTGCATCGTACATGAGACAGGTATCACACAACACTAGGCATGTGTGATGTGCGTCAATATTCTGTCCAGGTTAGATCTGCTAGACACAAGCAGGCGTCACACAACACTAGGCATGTGTAATATAAAGTGTGTCAAAATACAATAGGGAATCATACTCGTATCTACTTAGGTTGAATATGAAAACCCTTTTTTTTTAATACCTTAAATTTTTCTCATACAGAAATACTAATCAAGAAAAAGGACTACTAAATAACTTCATCTTCACCTAATGGTGCATAGTTTGTCCAAGAATTGCAGTGTGTCTTGTTCATTTATTACATTAAAAGTAAGATGATCAGTCCTACGCCTTAGTTCCAGTCAAAAGTATCACAATATATATAAAATATTTTAATGCTAAAAAAATCCCCTGTGAAATAAATATTTCATATTGACCTCTTCGGGAATCGTACCCACGACCTTATGCATGGTAGCCCAACGCGTTATCCACTGCACCATGAAACGAAATAATAAAAACAGCAGGCAGATAGAAAAGCTGGAAAAACGCAAAAAAAATCAGTTTCATTAAACTCCTTATATTTTTATGGAAGTTAAATACTTGTTATAAATAATTTTTAGAAATTTCCAATACAGAAGGAGAAATCATCATTATATTAGCCTCGAAATATTTCTACTGTGAACAATAAAACATTATCTATAAAAACTCAATAAATTATTTGCTCGCTTACGTCTATGTAATTACCATAACATTTTAAAAGCAGTTTTCAAGGATCAAATGAGTGAAGACGTTGAATAATTTTTAACAGTAAAATATTATGTTCGGTGCGATATTACTGAAATTGTATAATAATATGTTTTCAACAACTTCATTAATATTCCTGACATTCCATTGAAAGATTTTCCTGGTACGCGTTTTTTATGGATTTTAAAATGTTTATGAACTTTGATAATTACGTGCATAGAAAAAAATACCATCACAACATAGAATAATTATATAAACATATTTTATATAACTTATCAGGTTTGTGACTATGTCGGAAAAACTCTCTCAAGGCAGACATAATAATATAATAAAAAATATTAAACACTAAATCATCGTTGGCATCTGTTTGTCAATTGGTTAATTAAGTGCAAGGTTCAACCCTTCAAATGATGGTGTAAGTGTGAAAAAAAAATACCAGGACGCATCCTCAGATTTCCATCTCAACACAAAATAAATATTATATCAAGCCTATTAATAAATATATTCCGACTTCCTGAAAAATCAGTCTTGCGGACTTTTTCTGCTGTATTTTTTATAGAATAGACTTTTTTCTTGTATTTTAAATTTATTTGTTTAAAAATCTTACAAGAATATTTTAAAATTATTTTTATGTATTTAAATTTCTATGCACGTTATATCATCATCATCATACAATATCTGCTCCCTGTGTGGTGCATATGGATTCCACAAACTGCCTTCAAGCCAAACGATCGGCCGCCAGGAAATATTCGAAAATAGATAGCATCGATGATTTTCTCTTTTATATTAAATTAATAGATAAAGTAAATAATAAATTAACATGTAGGTACATTCAAAAATATATGATTTGGCCAGAACTAGGGACCCTTAATAAGGACGTTTATGTGCAGGTTTATTTATATTTTTTAGATATGAATATTAAAAGCAATTATTCTTAACGAGTTGATCGGTAATGAGCACCTTTTTATTGAAAAGTAGATGTTATGTTAAAAAATGTAAACGACAAAAGTGTAAATGTATGTAATTGTAAACATTAAGTAAATCGCTTAAAATTACATACAATTATCATTTCTCGACCTTGGCAATTGCAACAAAATGCAACCTCATAATTATAGGGACTGAATTACACAGATGTCTTAACGATACTTTAAAATTCAATTTAATTCGAAAACGACTAAGTACAAGTACATGGTTTTACAAAAAGGGTACAATTACATAACTTTTACTCGACATTGATCCTTGCGATCAATGCAAATACAGCTCAAATTGCCTGTTGCAAGTAATTCACATGCTTGAATAATGTTTTTATTGGATAATCGTTGACTTGGCAGTCTTCGCGGTCTTATTTGAATTGAATGGAGTATGCAGTATAATAATTATACGGACGATTGTGTAAGTATAATGGCACTTTACATGGGACCGAAAACTGTGCTGTTTCTTATTCAGAAAATCGTTCAGTCTGTCAAAAGCCATGCTTAAATTGTTAATTTTTGTAAGTTATATCGTATATTTGCACACAAGAATTTGTCAATATAGCTTATACTGTAAATATGTTATTTGTTTTTCACGTTTTTAAAAGCATTCAATGTATCAATATCTTCTTATACTTTTACTTTAAAAATATTAACTGTCAGGTCAGCCAAACGTCGCGCGTCGGTCGCGCCGTCCGGCATCCCGTCTATTCAATATTCCATGCAGTGTTTGTATTACACAGGATAGTTTGCTAACTAAATTTACCACAAAGAAGCAGATATGAAAATCAACAATATCTGGTATTGAAAACATAACTTTTTCAACAGTTATTGTGTCATCTTGTGTTGGTATCTACATAAATGTTTTTATCTGCTAAACATACATAAACAAAAAAAATATTGATGAAGGTAACTTGAAAAGCTTTTGTTAATGCCGTGTGATCTATCTTGAGAATGAGTTAAAAATAGATATTATAAAAGTGCCCAGTTTGGAAAATTCATCAAAAAAAGACCAATAAAAAGGTGTGTAATATATTATTAGAAAATGTATTGTGCGATAAGTTACTTATTGTTTATTTTTGAAATGTATATGGATAGAATATGCTTTCAAAGGAAAAAAACGCCACAATAAGATAAAAAACAAGATTTCCTTTTGCAAAATAAACATTGCTGCAAAATTTATTGTACTTTGTTATTTTATTCCCATAACGACGTTGTTTTCACGTTTTATAAAAAATTATAATACAAGAATTCACAATTTCCTGCGTTACTAGGTCAAACATGCCTTGAGGCAGGTTAGATCACACATCCAACACGTGATCTGTCGATATAAGTTGTTTTCAATATGAGCAATTTACTTATTAATTAATCAATACATCCCACTGATAATATACTTTATTCATTTTTTTAATAAAACTCATAAGTCGAAAAGGTTCGATACATAAATCATCATAACTAGGGGCTCACGTGGTGGATAAGACGCTGGATTCGCACTGAGGTTCTGGGTACGAATCTCGGTGCGATTACAAACATAAAAAGTGATTTTTCAAGCTTAAGTGTGGTTCCCCTTTGTATTGGGCTTCTTGGCCTGCTCATATACATAATAATATGTTGTCAGTAAATAAAAGTATCTAATAATAAAAACATTAAAAATTATAATAAATATTTCAAAAACTATAGAATTAGACGATTCACTTTTTAATTTACTTGTAGGCCGGACTCACTGGCCGGATCCGGGGACTTATCTTCTCTCTTCTCTTAAATTACCTTTATACGATCTAGACCTGTTGTGTTCCACAAACGCACAGATTTTACCCGTTTTCATGTGAAATACTTGAGATCTGCGAGATGGGCCCGCTGGTCAGTGGGCAATATTAGATAATTTCTTACATATTTCATTATAGATACTAACAGGATTAGGATTTATCCATGTTTCAACCGCATTTAATTAAATAAACACGATTCATACGAATAGACGTCGATTAAAAAAATATTCCTCAAACTTGTTAAGATACCTTCAGAATATTTACCTTTGATTTAAAGTACATGCGTAATAGGTACACTAAATACATTGTTAAGATCAATATATCTTCATTTTCCATATTTCATGACGCAGGTCCATGCCTCGCTAGATGCATTAAGTAGTTGCATTTTAGGAGTGCTGAATAACCAACGTTATGCATAGTACCTGGTTGCATTCAGCAGTGACAACGAAACCGACATTGAACGAATGTAAAAGCAACCTAAATCCAGCGCTGCGATTCTACTAAGGTTTAAGACATTTTACCGATTCCCTTAACTATCACTCAACTGTCACTGTTAAAATTTGGAATCGGATTTTTGGCTTCAAAGTAGAGTAGTTTCTTGGTATAATCTGTCAAGGTCTATGCATTCCACAAGACATATCAATATTTTTGGAGAAGCAAATTCGTCAAATAAGTAAGGTTAAAGATAAACGATTTGACAGCGATTTGACAGTTCGGCAAGAAATGGGCGTCTAGTGACGTTTGGGTTTTCGACCGGAATCGCAGGGCAGGACAGTTGCGGATCTGATGGTGAATGAAACCGACGCCGACGTTCACAGGAGTTGCCTTTTTAACATTAAACGTGACACTTTGATTTCGTGCAGACCACATACGAACACCAAAACGCCTTGACTTGCACGGACCACGTGCAAACACTCTAAACTCTCTAGAATTTGTGTTGTACTGCAATGCTCACCAACAGCCGTTTACTGGTACCAGCATCCGGAGAAGACCTCCATCCTACACACGGAGGGAGCCGATAACACGCCCTCAACAAGCAGGTTATTGGAACTGCGTCTCTTTCCACCCCTTATCATCATACCTTATAGAATCCACTTTAATCCCCTAAATCCCACCCTGACAATCACCCAATCGTCCGAGTTCCTACACATAATTGATTTTATTTTATCCACATTTAAACAATTTATCAATTAGTTTTATCCTTAAAAATATTGACTAAAGTAATGTGTTTATATATCATTAAGAAATAACAGTAAAAAACTAAATAATAGTAATAATACTTAACGGGACGTTGGAATTTAAATAGGAGGCTGTAAAATAAATTCCATCTTAATGTACATATAGAATATCGCCATGCGTATATTTTGTGAGCTGTTTTTGGAGATTACTTAAGGTTTATTTAAATTTCAGTCGCGTGCGTGGACCGAATATTAAATATTTGAACAAATTCTTCGATTCCCTCACATTTATTTTTATGTATGAACGATGATAGTTATGGCTTTTGACCTGTTAAAAGAATGTCGTTTTTGCGACTAGTTCCCTGAAATTCGTCCAAACTACAAACAAGTTGATTAAACTTTTCATGATACTTTAAATTTTTCATGATGGTTTTCTGGCACAGTTATTTCTAACTACGACTATTTGATAGCAGCCACAAAATTGAAATACGTATGTATTTATATCATATTATGAACTCGAATGGTTCGTTAAGAAAGCCAGTTTTTTAAATTTTTTTTAGTTTATTTTATTTTATTTTATTTATTTAAAAAAATTAAAAAAATTAATTTGAGTTCTCATGATAAACTCAAATATTTCAGTTTCGGGACTGCTTTCACAGTCGAAAACAGTCAGAAATAACTGTGTCAGAAAGCAGGAAACAAGTTGTGCTGGAGTGGGATTCGAACCTAGAGATTCTAATCCGGAGTCCTCGAATCTACCACTAGACCACAACCCGGTTCTTTACCACCATATTTATAATAACTACATATTATGTAGGGTTACCTACATTCAAGTTTTTTTTTAACAAGTGATACAGGTATTTTAATCGGAGTATTAGAATAAAATATTTCGGTAAAACAATTTACATATTATACAGTCTATTGTAGTGTAAATATTCAAAGTAAGTATAGCGTTAAACGATCATAAGGTCGGGGTATTTTCCTCCCTTATCTATTGTTAATATGGCAAATAACTTTTTTTAAATACGTAAGTATACATCGTGTAACCAAACTTGATGAACAATCGGGAAACCAGTGAATCTACATCATATTTCGAGTCGATTGTTTAAAATATTTTTTTTTTGGAAGTCGATTTTTCGATATTTTTTTGCAAATTGCCATCAAAAAACATTTATTTAATCAAATTGATACTAGGTATTTATGAAGAAAACAATACAAAAAAACACATTTTAATACAAATTTATCCAATTTTACTTAATCTCGGTGAAAGCTTTTATGAGAAGAAAAAAACAATTTCAACCTAGATTCAAAAGTCGTATTTCACATTCGACTCCAAATATAATGTAGATTCACCAGTTTAGTTTACTACGAGTTTTGTTTCACCATGAACCACAATGTGTTATATATATTGATATAAATATATAAACATACTATATAAATATAAATAAACAATACTATATAAACATATATGTATATTATTTGTCATTTACCTACACATGTACATAGCCTTGATCGTTTGATGATTTCATACGAGTATACAAATTAATAATAGTATAATTTAATGAATTAAAAACATTACATTACCGTGTTTATTGGTGCCTATATAATTGGGTCCTTTCCGATTTTTTTATTTTTTATATTTAAAAAAATGATTGAAAAATTACAATATCAAGGGAATTTTTAAATTTTTAAAATTTTTTACGATGTCATTTGAATTTTTTCATTTAGCGCGCATGCGGTGTGACGTCACAGCACATAAATTTTTAAAAATGAAAACAAAAATTTTTGATCATTGTGTTTTTATATCGTCGGAATTGTAAAATATATTTTAAATATTTATAGCGTTTTCAAGGATATTCATGTTATCGGGAAGAACCCTATTATGTATCTACCAATAATAAAAAGGACGTTTAGAGAACGAATAAAAAGAAATTGTAGAAATTACGAGTGGTCAAAAACCAATAAAACCCGATCCATCTTCGAATGGGTTCACTGCCTCATTATTATACTGCCGCACTGCAGATTTTAAATAACGTTTTGAAAATTGAAAATTCCATTGAAAATACAATACATGATTATTACATCCGTGTGTTTTTTTATGCAGTTTTATTCAAAAGTCAAATCAGTAAAATATTGAACAAAAAACTGCATTTAACGGTTTTAATCTATAATTAGATATTCAATTAGAGTTATCATAAATACGATCATGTTTTTTTCTAATCGATTGCACACGAGGCACTATTTTTGCGATAAAGAAACGTAACAGCTGAATTAATTACTGGACATTATCCATTATTATAGTATCATAAATCTATACATAATGTCATGGGTGTTTTTCTTGACTAATTCAGTATTAAAAACACAGCATTAATTTACGAAATTTCCGGTCTTCCTGCTTATTTCCGGTTATTGATTAATTGATACATTATATTATTGAATAATTATGAGTCCATTAAGTTGGTCGAAACAACGCAAAGATTTCGAAACATATGGTAATTAAATTTAAAACTGGAAACAATGTTTTTGAAACACAATTTATTTACGAATTTTTCCAAGGATGCGCACGTACCTAATATGCAAAGAAACACGTACAAATATGGAATTAAAATTTATTTGATGCATTTACGACGATTTAAAATTGTGATTATGTTAATAATACGATATTACATATTAATTTATTAACAAAACTATTTTATTGATGTCTCATCTAATTGCCTCGGGCTAAGAGCTTTTACATATATGTAAATGATTATTGATAATCGTTCTATACCTGAGGGCCAAAACCCACATCTTCAAAATCATCGTTTTTTAGGAGCAGTTTGGTGTATTTCTACAATTTATATTTTTTTCACCATCATTATCATTCCATATCCGCTCCCTGAGTAGAGCATATGAAATTCACAAACTGCATTCTCCCAAGTCACGTCCACGTCCCGTAGCTCTGACGCAACAGTGGACGTCCAGCACTCCGAGAACCTGATGCCTTGTTAAATAGCCAAGCATGGTTAAGGTTCTCGGAAGGTATACGTAGGCCCAGCCAGCCGAAACGCCTTCGTTGGATGACAATTGATACTAAGGGTTGCTGCGTCTGTCGCCCCATCTCTGTGTTCCTTACAAAGTCAAACTATCGCACCCCTTATATTCTTCTGAGACACCTATGTGTTCTCAAAACTCAGAAGTCTGCTATTTTGGGCCCTAGTCGGTGCTGTTATAAAATTTAAAAAACTTGTAGAAATACAGCAAACATAAAATGAGTCTCCTGAATGATTTTAAACGTTTGTTTTTTTGGCTCTCAGATACATCATTGATATCGACGATTCTATTGGTACCATTACTTACGAATGCTTGCTTATCTTCGATTTTAATACTTGCAAGTATAGGGTATTTAGTGCATATATCGAGTATGTACAATGTATTATTATGTGTATAAAAACATACGAGTTTAACAATAAAACCAATCGCAAATATCGTGATTAAAAGAGTTTGTGTTTTTTTAATGATAAAAATATGCATTGCTCATTGATGTTGATCTGTCTGACAGGTTATTAAGTTTATCTAAATGACAATTAGAAATAAGTTGCATTATTTACTTTTGAAACCTTGAATAAATAATAATCCTTTCAAAATCGTTTATTAACTGCAAAATCGACATAAAAACAAATGCCTTTGATTAAGTTTATCGAAAAATAATAATCAATTTATCGTAAAACCCATAATTTTCTTAATCTATGGTCATCAGTATTATGATGGTCTTGGAATTATGAATTATGTATATTTTTCAGGATCAATCTAGTAAATCAATAATTTCATTCACCTAGCAATTTAAAGCATATTACTCAAAAGTAAACAATTAAATACAAGAAATAACAATTTGACCTTGGCTTTATTCAAGACTTTTCTACAATGTTATTAATTACAATTACCAGACTATTGATTCTATAGGATTTTCACCTAAAGCGTACACGACTTTTCAAGGCGAGCCAGAACATAGGTTTAACAAACAGGTAGGCTGTATTTTTTCAGTAAAGTGATACAATCATCAAAACGTAACTATCATTATCAAAATATTAAACTACAGCAGACTTGTTGTTTTATTCAGTGCCTTTAATTTGTTTGTATGTTATACATTGTGTCCACCAATAATAATAGGTAACGAAAGTTCATGCTCATCGCACATTATTAAATTTGTAGCAGCGAAATTGATACTTCTAATTTGTTATTTTTATTCCGTATCCAATACATATAATTACTTATTAAAAAAATATATATTTAAAAAAAACCGGTGTAAATAGTTAGACATGATTAAAGGTGTGGTGTAATTGACTTTGGTTGGATTAAAGATTCTTAGTCTACAGTCTACACGACTAGACAATAATATAATGTGTCGATGCATGTGTATTTAATTCTGCCTTATAATCTTCTCGAAGCGTACGTTTATAATCAGATTCATGCAGTTTCAAAAATAATTCAGTTTTTGTTTTGTGCATTGTGCCTATTAGTAGGTGGTTAATGTTTGAAAATTGTTTAATTATTGTATTAATAGCTCCCGATGAAAAACGCCCTGTAAAACGACTGTCCACCTCATAGCATAGTGGTAGCGCATTTGGCTACGGTGAATGTGGTCGCGGGTTTGATTCTCGTAGGGGGTCAACATGAAATATTTATTTGCATCTAGTTTTCATATAAATGTTTTATGGGTGATACCTTGGACTGGTTGTGAAGCGTAAGACTGATTATCTTACCTTCGTGTAATAAAAAAGTATCGAGATATTCTGCACTTGGTGTGCCAATCAGTGCCCTATGCACCATTTGCCTTAAAGAAAACAAAGAAAGTAATGTTGCCATAAAATAATTGGGTTCTTCATGATTTTTAATTTTTTTATTTAAAAAATTGATTAAAAAATAACAATATCAAGGGAAATTTTTAATTTTTTTTTACGATGTCATATGAATTTTTTTAGCGCGGTTTGAAATAGCGCTATTTCAAATCGCGCTCGCAAAATCCTTCATTTGGCGCGCATGCGGTGTGACGTCACAGCAATATAGGCGCTCACTTCGTAATGAATTTCACGCCTTTCATGGTGGACGGGTATGACGTCATTAACCAATAACGGGCGTTAAAAATCATTCGTATTTTCGTGTTTTTAAAACATAAATTTATAAATGAAAACGACATTTTTGATCATTGTGTTTTATATTGTAAAAACATACTTTAAATATTTATCGTTTTTAAGAATATTCGTGTGGTAAGGAAGAACCCTATTGTATTAACATCATACTAGATCAGTTTTCCAATAAAAATAAATCCTGGCAAAACCTTTTTTGTTGATCGCCCGTTTTTACAAACACTATAAAAAATAACGGTTTTATAATGAAGTGGTGTGGTCATTTTTTTATATTTTTCAGGGTCATTTAAAATCTATTATAAAAACGTCAGCTTTATAAGGTATCAAATATAGATACATGACTTTTTTAGGTATCCAAAACTGAATACATTAATAAATTAAATGTTACATAAAGCAATTTATTTCACGGCACATTTATCGACGAAGCCTCCATTTTGTTAATATGTAAGATGTGTGCAATGAGTAATAAGTGTACAGTAAAGATCAATCTAGTTTTTTTCTAGGAGATTGTTTTTATACGATTCCATGCGATTTAAGCCGCTTCCAATATTTGTGGGTATAGCGTGTAACTATCGAATTTCCATGAGATAGTTTTCCAAGTTTTCAATAAAAATACTGTAAAATACTTTTGGATGCAGGTATACACACATACTAAGTATCTAAGTATTATTATTTTTTTTACTACTTTTACCAAAAAATCTTTAATATCACTAATTTGGTAATGTTAATGGATTTGGATAAATTTATACAGCATACAATTAGGTACCAGAATTGAAAAGGGTAAAATAAGAACACTTTAAATTTGTAATTAGATATCATTTAAATTAAATAAACCCTCCCTTTTCTGCACCGCTAGCGCACAGGGAAAAACTACAAAAAAATGCATCATTTCGAAAGTTAATTGCATGAAAGTAAATTTATTTGTGTATTTGTGTGAAAAATTACGTGGCTTTTTATTTGATTGATTTGTGTTAATTTGCATTAAGTTCTTGTTCTTTAGCTATTAGATGTAGTTCCACTTTAATACTTTCCTTTTTACGAACACAATTAATAGTATATAGAGCACTGAGAACCAGTCCATACACAAATATTTATCCATAACATAACATAAATAAATATCTCATATTGACCCCGTCCTCGCGATCCTGCGACCTGCGACCAACGCGTTAACCATCAAACCACTATGCGGACAAAACTCCGCAAATCGATCTTATAATATCTGCTAGAAGTCTGTATAGTAACATTATAAGTATGTAACTATTATGTCACAAGCTATAAACCCATACAATTTCATCTTATGTCATAAAATAAACGCTTAGAAAATGTACATAAATACGTTACAAGCATGTAATGTTTTAAATACTATTTTCTTCTGCATTACTCAATTCTCGTTCTTTTTAATTTATATATTTTTGCTGTATAATATACAAGAACATGTAATTGAACTACATTTAATAATACAATTATGTGTCTTTAAACGGCCGATTAAATACGTATAAGGTAATAATGGCTGAAAGAACGTAATATTATGTAACATAAAACTATAAATAGAACAATTTTTTATTTAGATATTCTTATAATAATTAATCAAACATGTGTATTGACAATATGTATAATGTTTTATTTACATACATAATGTATCGTGTAGTTGGGTAAAATAAATTGTTTATTGACATATTATATCTTATGTTAACTATTTTATATTGAATTACATGAAAACATGCATTTTTTATCGAGTTTATAATTTTGTTGGTATGGATTATGATTTAATGACCTTTAGTGCGTATCCTGGATATTAAATAGTAAAAGGCAAGTGCCGTAAATAAATGAATAAATAAACCCCAAAAAAATCTACACGTTTGTTTTTGTAATAAAAGTTATTTTGTTCAAAATAATTTTCATTATTTATTTATTACATTTCACACACTTAATAATCACAATAATGGGATGGCGACTCAATCAGTAGAGACCCATGCCGATGATCTGGCCCCGACTCACTAGATAGTCCGTGTCGAGTCAGGGTATTGTAGTATTATACATAACACATTGTAGTATAATAGAACCAAGTTTGGATTTCACAAATTTAGAATTTACAAAACAATATTTTTGCATACCAAATTTTAATAATTACATAGCTATATTTTTGCAGGCATTTTTCAATATATACACGACCCATTAGACTTATCCAACTAACGACACCGACCCTGTATTTGGAGAAGTCGGTAAAATAATTTGGTTTGTGTGTCCATTTAGTTACATATCTTAGGTCGAATAAATGTGAAGTGGCGCTGCGCTATCGTTGTTTTTTTTTTTAATAATAAAAATAATGATGATAATAAACATTTATTTCAAACCTTGAGGGAGTGCAAGCCAAAAGTAAAATAAAATTTACATGTAAATGATTTCAGACATGATATGATATAAAAATATAAAAAAATAATATTAATGCATAAAAAAAGAGATAAAACCAGAATTTATTGCCTCACGGAATTGTTGCATAATAGGGTTAAATTTTGTTTTCATTTATAAATTTATGTTTTAAAGCGCTATTTCAAACCGCGCTAAAAAATTCATATGACACGAAAAAATTTTAAAAAATTCCCTTGATATTGTAATTTTTCAATCATTTTTTTGAAATAAAAAAATCGGAAAGAACCCAATTCCTTTTCTCTATATATTAAATAATAGAAAAACCTTTTATGCCTTACGCCTGCGCCTACGTAGGTACCCACCGTGCCGTTTACTCAACGCAAAATGAGTATAGATTTCACTCACAATACCTTTTTTTGAATTTCACGTCACGTAGTATGTTAGATACGGTAGGTTGTATTTTTATTGTATCAAGAGAATATATTTTTTTAAATAGTATTTTCTTTAATCAATTGTTACGTTTAATTGGCCTGGAAAAATATATTCAGTTACTTTTGGATACTGTTGATAACTTATACACACACAGTTTCTTTGAAAAAAGACAAGTCCTTTAATTGTCATGGACTGTCTGACCTTGAATTTCCATGACAACATAATTTAAAAAAGCTTGAATCGTTTGCAATTATTTATTTAGTAGTCATGCTGAGAATAAACCTCTATCTAACTACTATCCTTCCAATTTTCAAGGAGCGTAAATTACAAAGAAAAATATTTTGATTTAAAAATTAACGAGAAATTGTAAAACTGAGATTTTTACTGTTGACCGTGAATATTTAAGAATGTTGTGCGATATGATATTACTTTCATTTCTATATTTTACATTAACAGCTCGACTGTAAAAACATGGTAGGTAATTCACGAAATTTATTATATTTTTTTATGAATTATACTTCTTTTGGAAATAAGGTCGATTGCCTTAACGATGCTTGTTTATTTTACAAGGACTAGGTTCCCAGCGGGTGTCCTGGACAGATCTCATCATCGTCATCATATCAGACCGCGAAGGTCCACTGCTGGACATAGGCCTCCCCCTGCCGCCTCCACTCCTCCCGATCCTGCGCCGTCCCCATACACCGTCTTTCAGAAAACTTCTTGATATCGTGCACCCATCTCATCGGTGGACGTCCTTGAGGCCTTTGATTTCTCGGTCTCCACACCAGAACGCGTTTTGTCCATCTGTCGTTCGTCATTCTGGCTATATGACCGGCTCATTTCCACTCCATCATAGCAATTCGCTCTACCTTGTCGCAGACCTTTGTCTGGCGTCGGATCCAATAGTTTCTTTTTATGTCCCTTAATGTTTTTTCAAGCATAATTCGCTCCATGCTCATCTGTGCAACTTGCAGCTTAAAAGTCGACAACGATGTTTATCTTGGTCATAAAATAGCCATAGGCAGAGACAATCAGACCAGCGAGGTGGATAAACCTCTCTTGGGTTGGCTTTTGGAAAGCTTAATTCAACATTCCAAAGCTCTATTCCCAACCTGGATATTTACTGTTGTTGACAATCCGTTGATAGTCAATGTCGGAGCTACAGGACGTGGACTTGACTTGGGAATATGCACGGGCGGCGCGGCGCTGCGATGGCGGCAGACCGCTTAGCTTGGAGGCAGTTTGTGGAGTTTACAAAATGCTCCACATTATGGGTACCACTTTATAATGGCCACTTTTTGTGGGGTGCACAGTGCACATTTATTACACAGAAGTTAATACAAGTTAAATTAATTGAAAACTTAACTATTTAAACTACGAAATGAATTTAGATTGGCACGCAAGAAATTTGTACAAAAGCTAAATGCTAAAATGGTTCTCGTCGTTGTTTGGCAGCGTTCGGCGGAGGTAGGTAGATTTGCTTCGTCCCGCAACGCGCGCGTGACGTATTACTTCCGCCACAATATTATTACTTAATCAAATATTTGACCAAAACCTTAATAACTTTGCCCGAAAGAATTAGTAGATACAATAATACACAGTAAAAATACGAGATGAATTACGATATTAACTCAATTACGATAATTATTTCAAAAAATATTTATATTTTATTATTATTATTATTTCCATTGTTATTATTTACTAACAATGGACATTAAATTAAATTCATCTTACTTTTTCAAGATATCGGCTTCTACAAGTAGTTGTGTTTAGACATTCTAATAATACTATAAATAATAATGATGTCTTATCTGTTTTAAGGTTATTATGCTTGATAAGATACATGCATAGGTACATTAGACAAAAGTTAGTGACATTTTTTACTAAGAAATGTTTTTGTACGATAAAATAAACAAGTTTCGGCCCACAGTCTAAGTATAGACAAAAACCTTATATGATTATAACATAGTTTATTTTGTATTATTCGCTTCTATATTATTAATTATTAACCTATACTTAGATCCAGAGACTGGACGTAGTGAGATCTTTAATTGAATAAAATTAATTAATTATTTAAATTTATTAATATTTAAAATTATTCATTTGTTACGTAATTGAAATGGCGAGCACAATAAATCGGCCATATTGTGCTACATGAGGGTCTCTTGCATGGCATAGTAGAGGGAATCTGTGGGGACAAACTCCAGTGGGCGCCCACGACAGAAGTATCTGGAGTAAGTACCTTTTCGAGGACACGAACTCACTGCTCCTGTAC
This sequence comes from Micrasema minimum, assembly GCA_022494985.1. Lineage (NCBI taxonomy): Eukaryota > Metazoa > Arthropoda > Insecta > Trichoptera > Brachycentridae > Micrasema > Micrasema minimum. The sequence continues at coordinate 140,093 of JAGVSP010000996.1, forward strand.
CTATATGTTGAGCTGAAGACGGCCGCAGAAGATAGAGCCCAGTGGAGAACAAGATGAAAATCGTTGCTGCAAACCAAACAGTATTGGAATCACGAAGGAAAGAAATAAATTACTGATGAACTGAGATGTATGTAAAAGAGTACTGACGTGGGAGGGGGGGATAACGACCACCATCCACCCACAGCTGAGTTCTGGGGGATTCTCTTTCAGCTGCACATCGAGGAAAAATATTCAATTATTTCATCTACTCTATGCAGTTTAGTGAGGGGGGAGGAAGATATACTTGCAAAAATATCCCCCCACTTTTCTAAGTCACCCCCCTCAGTATCACAGTAAGTGCAGTGCATCTTGAACATTTTATTACTTGAAGTTAAGATGATTAGTCTTACGCTTCAGAACCAGTTCAATATAATGAATTCGTACATAATAAATTATATTTAGCTAAAAGTTATAAAAAACACATTAATACTAATTTATGACTACGCCAGTGCACTTTAGCTGGTACTATTGATTACTCGTTAAAATGAATAACATATTTAAATATATTCTTTTTACAAGCGTAAATCCTAAAAAACAGGATTTTCTCAAATGTTAAGTGGCTGAATGAGACGCTAAATAATTATCGTTAGTGATAAAAAATGCGTCGCAAAATATTTAAAATCGCAAATATTTGGTGGCGATAAATAATTTTAATGAATCATAATATTCGAGTCCATCATGATGTCACAAAATAAATATTCACATTTTTCATGTCACTCGTATCATATTCCTTAGTGGGTAAATATGGTTTTTACTAGCCATGTAAATTAATTAGCAGTGTTGGTTTATAAGCAGGTAATTCGGTTTTTTGGCACACCTGGGATCCTATGCTGGACTAAAAGTCGCATGCGACACTTAGGAATGGCGAGTGATTTTGTACCGTTGATCACACACCATTCCGAAGCGTCGCATGCGACTTTCAGTCCAGCTAGCAGGGCCCCTGTTAAATAAATATAAAAAAAAACACGATTAATAGCTTTGTCAGAATTTTTTAGATTTATTGGGAATAATGATTCCCAGTTTGGTGTGTTTTTGTAATCCACGTGCAAAAATATTTACTTAATAATCACGAGAGGTTAGAATTCATTTTTGCTTCTGATTTCCTCCACGTGTATGCATCTTTTCATTCAAGGATGAAAAATATGAATAATTTAGATATTTCATAATTTAAAGTAAGTTGGAGTTACATTTTTCTGTGTTTTTTTTATCTAGAATTATTGTAAATAGCATCACAAAATACTGCGGCTTAAGAAAAATCACATGTGATCTCTCCTATAGTCGAACCTGCATACTGTGCGTTCAGATATTAGCAATCAGTCAATGTGAATACTCTGAGGTATAAAGACTTGTTTCCCGTTTTATTAAAATTGGTAGGTTGTGGACAAGGTTGTAAATTATGAATCAGAAATATTTGGTTCAGACACTACTCCATTTAACTGCTTTTGACACAATTGTTTTCTACTTATAAAAACCTCAAAGTTTAAGTAAGAAAATATAAAATTAAAAAATTTACATAAAGCCAGAAAATAACAAAACTACTTTATTCGATAGTACCAATTCTTGGAAACAAAACTTAAAATGAATTCTGTCGAAAATTACCAGTATTTGAACAAGCTAATTAGCGAAGTCCATGATGCAAATATTTTGCAGAAAATTTATGTATTTGATTGCCCAAACAATTGATGCTAACTTGATGATACCTATCCATGTATGCAGGCATATTATAGGTACCTATACCCACACTAACGTGCCAAACTTAAAACACAGTAAAAGCAAATATATAATTGGCTTAACTGCACCAGAGATCTCAGTTCGCAATTTTTATTTTTCTTCCTTCTTTTAATGTATTATTTGCTATATGCCCTCTTGGTTATGTTGTCTAGTTAAACGGTGCCCTATGCACCATTGGGTACGGATAAGGTAGAGTAGTAGTAGAAATAATAAGGTACGAAAACCAATGAGCATTAGCAAAAGAACACGAAGGAATGTGGATACGAGTTTTTAAATTAAATTTCCGTTGATTTGTTGAAATTCTTGAAATGATACTTAGGAAATCGTATAAATAAAACGTATTATTATACAAATAAAGAACTTCTTCATGAATAATTCGGTGTGTCAATAGGTTCATTGTACCGATAAAAAGTTGGAAATTAGATAATATTATTTCTTCATTAGCTAAAAATGGTAGAGTAACTAAACATGATGGACTTCTATGGTGAAATATTCTTTAGATTACGCTATTTTAATGTCATTATAGTCGACAGTACACTCTGTCATTATTATTTGTTTATAGTTTCGAAAACACTTGAAATTTATCAGAGTTACACCATAAAACGGAGAATCGCCGCCATTTGCACGCCTAAATCTCTGATAGCTACAACTTTTCTCTGGAAAACCGTGGTTTTACTTAAAATAAAGCAGTTATACTAAGAGATAAAGATATCAATAAGTATATCGGAATTATATTGCTGTTATTGTACCTCAAGAGAGACGAATTAGCTCTGAAATGGAATATGGATACCCAGACGTTTACAGGGATTTTGACCTGGCAGGGTTATCTTGTGTCGAAATATCATTTAACTAAATTTGGCGTAAAATCTTTAGAAAGCATTGCCCGCACTCAATTCAATAAACTACCAAACGAAATTCAAAATCAAAAGACGGCGAAATCCCAAAACAAAGCACTAAAATACTACTTTCTAAATATTTTTATTAATAATGATAATGGCTAATTTTTTTAAATATTGTTCCTTTTGTAATCATTGTTCCTTTTTGATTTAGCATTGGTAACTCTGTAATCTGAAGTTTTGTTATATTAAGTCTTTCTTTTTTTAATATCTGTCCCAGAATGAGTTTTGTAACTCATTGGGAGTGCAAACCTATTTTGTACGAATTAATTAAATAAATAAATAAATAAATAATAAATAAAATAAATAAATAAATAAATAAATAAATAAATAAATAAATAAAATAAATAAATAAATAAATAAATAAATAAATAAAAAAAAAAAAAAAATAGACTAAGAATTATTATAGCCCAGTATTTGCGTACAAACTCTGTTTTCGATAAATATTGTTCGTATTCTTTTCAATAGCATATTAAGTACAATTTTTCATAAAATTCAAATCCATAAGATAAAATTTCTAAAATTAAAAAGAAATATAACTACTTACTGAATTTTGAAACAGCGAAGTATTTGAGCTGTTACGTAACATATTTTGATAACTATTAGGTAAATAGGTATAATTAAATCCTTCTTTGGATTTAATAAGTTATTAAAATCACATTTACTCAGAAGTGTAATTTCTAAACTACTCAATGGATTTTCCTTATACGCCCACAAAATATTTATTACATAATATTCAAGGCGATTATATGCAAATAATGTTAGTGAAAAACAGGCAGGGATTTTCGTTACGTAATAAACGCAGGAAATCGAGAAAATCTATTTTTGTTACATTATTATCATCCGATATAATAATTATACCGCATAACTAGTTACATTTTCTTTAATTAAGGGACGTACTAAGACTGGGCGTGTTTTGCCCTATGCTTGTGATATAAACTGCCAAGTCAATTCCCTATAATTTGATGTCTTCTTTATTGACTAATTATTTGTATTTTGCGGTTACCTTTAGTTATCCGGATAATTTTTTTAAAAAGCCAAAAATGAGAGCTCACCATCATTTTTTCCCATAACTTAACTACATAATTCATAACTTTTTTTAAAATCGGTGACGAGGTATTATATTATATGATGATGTTTTTGAAGTTTTGTGGCTGACAACAAATCCGGAATATCATTTTGAAAACACCTAAGTTTCTAACGTTAGTTGGCTTAAGGTGGAGCCTTAAGAAGGAGTTGTGAAAATGACAAGTAAAAATAAGAAAAAAAAAATATTTAGGTAGATCGAAATATTACACAGAGCAAGAAATAACATTATTCTGAATAATTCCAATTGGTACATCAAATAATTTTAAAATTTTTTCATTGTCAAAAATATTTTACAAAATGAATTGTATATTCGCATAAAATAGCGATACAAGTAAACGTAATTGAAAGGTTTGTGTGTCTTGTAAATAGCACCAATTATTTTATGATTATTTATAACGGCACACCTGATGAAACGCCTGAAGTTAAGGCGTTTTTAGTGTAAAATTTAGGAGGTAAGAATTTTACAATCATGGGCGTGCTTTGACTTTTCATATTAGAAAAAATAATTGTTCGATAAAAAAAAAAAGAAAAATATATGTACAGACTTTTAAAATGAAAATAATAACATTTTCTCCATATAAGTTAAAAAAGAGAAAAATGACGATTTCGATTTTTTTAATGACGATTCGTCATCATCATCATTCCGTACTCGCTCCCTAAGTAGAGCATATGGATTCCACAATCTTCCTACAAGCCAGGCGATCGGCCAACAGTTAACATGCATCCTCCAAAGTCAGGTCCACGTTCCGCAGCTCTGATGCAAACTGCCTGCGGATTGTCATCAGTGGAGGCCAGATGCCTTGTAAAATGGGCAATCGTGGTTAAGGAGGCATACGTACTATATGGTTCAGACAAACGACACGCTTTTTCCGGATGACAGTTGATTCTGTGTTAATTTTTAACAAACAGTTACGCTGAATAACTAAACCAGCTGGTGATAAAATTATTTTTTAAGGGTTCACATTAAAATTAAATTTGTACCTTAAAGTTATTTTTCTGAAATTAAAGCTTGGTGGTTCTTTTGGAACATCATCGAAACTGGTTCTGTTTTGTGTATTTTTTCTAAAAAAGAGTTTTCCGAAAAAGATTAAGAAAATAAACAAAAATCCCACCAAGGCATAGCCTGTTTGTGGGTATACTGTGAAAGTCAAACAGTGTGCACGTGGCAAAAGAGAAGAATAAAGTCACGTAAAAATGGAAAAATAACAATTAATGTAAAAAAGATAGTTTAAAAAAAAGAATAAAATATAAAATAAAATGGCACGGTCAAATTTTCCAAATTTTTCATCTTTTAAAAAATTAACACAAAGTTGGATACATAGTGTAAAGGTAGAATCATTCTTACTATAGACTAAAGACCATAACAATAACATAATCTACGTCATTTTTTAATTTATATATTATAATTATTTCCCTTCTTCTTCCGGTATAAAAATACCAATATCTTGTTTTGTATACATATTAAATTTTTTTGTACTAGTGTTTCGTATATTTATGACTTTGAATGCAAGCTTTGTCCCTCGCTCTATATGTAAATAGTACAGTACCTTCACATAGCTTGATGATCGATTTATTGTTCAGGTTTCAGGCCATACACACATTTAGTAGGATTGTGTTTTGTCATAATGGAAATCATCAAGATTAAATTTATTATTTATATTTTACAAGATGTAAGGCACCTTTACCATCATAATATACAGTACCCACGACACGCCCCTGATTGTCTACACAAAACAATGTACATAATATGCTAATGAAGTAATTTTATACCGACTGTATTACAAAGCAACAGACAAAAATAAAATATGGATATTGCACATTGCAAATAATGTAAAGAAAAGACGAATTGCTAATGAAAAATGTGTGCTATATTTTATTCATCCATTATCTTGGTCCAAATCAATTTGAATAAATATATACAAAGGTGTAAAAAACATACTATTTGTAGATGAATAGAGTATTTTGCAATCAAAATAGCACGTGTTTTTGTTAATTTAAAATGAATTTTAGATTTAATGAAATAATAAGTTTCATATCTAGTTTAGGTAGCTACTTTTTGCTAAGTTGGAGGTAATAGTATATTGTGTACAGAAACCTGAGTAGTGTATTAAAAATTAGTATTATGTTTATGTATCCAGAGAAATTTAAAAAAAAGGTACATTTTGGAAAAAAAACAAGTGGCCACTTAATCCAGCAGGTAACAAGTCATGAGCTTTGTAAACGCCTAAGATATCCATATTCTCTTCCAAAATTCTTGCCTCTGTTGAGGTATCAAGGATTCATGCTAAAATGCTTACCTTTTTTTCAATACATTATGACAGAAAGAATTCGCATAAAAAGCGCAGCGCCATTTCACTGCATATATACGAAGTTCTAGTAATTGGCAGGTATGGATATCAAATACAAGATAGAATGATGTATACATCAAGTGGTCACTTAGCCTAGTCGATGACAGGTCATAGGCCCTGTAAACCCCTAGATATCGTCTCGATTCTCGGCATCTATTTAGATCATAGTTAAATGTAATAGAAAACAATAACATTTAATTAAGGTAGAATGATGTTTTTACATGCAAGGAGTACTCGGTTCGATATTTGACCCTCGAAGGGGTCAATATTATTTACGAATATAAATTATTACTCTGAGATGGGCACAGGAGCATTGAACTGATGACCATGTCTTTATGATATATGTAATTAGTCACCGTGTAAATAATACTGTGCAAAATCAATGCAACTTTCAGAATAAATTAGTCAAAATAACAATTTGTAATTTTTTGGCAAGTAGGTACTTCGTATATGATTAGGTATGTATATATCTACTTCTAAGCTTAAATTTGCAGTCACAAAATAAGTTTAAGCTTGGTTCGAAATATGTTCAAGACATTTTAATGGTTTTTACTCTATTAGGGGAATTTTTACTGCCTGTAATTTTTAGATACCAAAAAGAGATCTTGTAGGCCGCCAACACTCGCATCTTATATATACGAGTATATCCTCTTTCGGTCTTAAGCTCCGCCGACTACATTAGAAAAGATTATTATCGACAACTCTACCAGGGCGGCAGGACCCTGTAGGAGTAAAGAAGAGTCAGTTCAGGTTAAGGTTGTCTTGAGACATTCGAAGTACGTGATTAAGTCATGTTTAGTTCACGATAATTTCTGTTATTCGAAGTTGCTACGTCCGTCCCAAACGATTTTGGTACAAACAGTTTTCGAATAGTAGATACGTAACTTAACTAGTGACTAAACTATTTCCGATTATCTAGTCATCTAGTCAGTGGTCATTAATTTCCATTCTATTGTTTAAGTACGATCATAATAATATCATACAGTTAACGAAGTCATAAAAAAAAATCAGTAAATGATTCGACCTTGTTTTGCATTTTCTCAGTATGACAACTATCGTGATAAAAGTTTTTTCTAAGAAAAATACAAGTTTCATTTGAGTGAGCCTACATTATATTATATGGAAGCAATTATTTATCTTATGAAAACAAGGTTTCTGTGATTGTAAGGAAAATTACGTATCACAGGAAGTTAGAAATACAATAAATATGTTTAATGTATAATAACCATATGCTCTGCATATTATATACTACTACTACTAGTAGGTAAATGAATTATGTGTGATTTTGTTTGAAAAATATATAAATCACTGATTGATATAAGATTTCTGACCCTGGAAAAAAAAACAATGGGATAAAAATTGCCTTTTTAGAAAAAAAATTATAATATGTGAATTCTTGTAATATATCCCGAAAATTTTCAATTTCGAGGCTACTTTTAAATAGTCAAATAACTGAGACTGTTTGAGTTTCAAACTAGTGGTGATGAAGTGGAATTTGAACATTTACCTACATTTATTTTAATGCAGAATCAGGGACTCTAATCACTAGACCCAGAATTCGGTTATATTTTCTTTTCCTTTCTTGATTCTATTTTGCTACTAAAGGTGCACAGATCACTGTATTGGTTCACCAAGTGTAGTGCATCTTGATAATACATTCTTGAGGGCAAGATGACTAGTTACATATAAACTTCAGTGTCACTCCAAGGTACCACTATGAATTACCAATATAAATTTGCCTAAACTAATTATTTACCTTAAACTTTATCATTTCCTACCTATTTTTATTCTAACGTTATACATTTTTAAACTTATATATTAGCTATATTATATATATATATATATATAGTACTGTATTACTTATTGTGTTATAACTACATTTATACACTATATTGTTAATATCGATTTTTAAAATGTTGTATTTTTAAATTGTTTTTTTTTTTTTTTTACTTTAAAAATCTATGCAATCTTATGATATTTGCACATATTTCAATTTGTAAATACTATTTTCGATAAAACCTAAGCGGCTTGTACTTGAAAATGAAAATCAATTTAAAATAAGATATCGATTATATCACCACTAATTAAACTCTAATTCTAAGTACTATTCAATCTTAAGTAGTATTATTATATTTTTAATATTTTTCACGCATACAATTTTTACATTTAACCCTAAATTAATTTAATTTTGTTAGTTTCTTATAATATGGAATCTTCGTTTCTTATAATATGGAATCCGGAATCTCTTTAAACCTTTTAATGCCCTGATACGTCAGACAATTCTGTGATACAGTTTTTCTTTTCTTTTCCAATCTTATATCTTTGCATTGCCTCTTGTTGCATATTTATGAAAAGAATATTTTTTAAATTAGTATTGCAAATATCTTAGAACTATCCCCTAAATTAAAAAAAATAATCATTGGCAACATTATATTTAGTTCTTTGGTAACCAAAGAATATTATGTCGATAGACCAAAATCTTTGGTATATCGACATACTATCCAAATTAGCGGCTTAAAATTATTCGGCATAAATGGTCTCCCGTAAAGGATGATTTTAAAAATAAGCCTTTTTTAGGCCCTCAGGTCCCTATGGAATTTTATGTCGTATTTTAGCTTATCTTCAATAAAAAAAAAACTTTATTTACTTATTCATACCTCCGTATTCACACGGTTTTGTTTATTAAACGTAATAAATAATATTCAATCACACGATTTCTTTTTAACTTTTATTTATTCTGTATTAACCGAGATCAATATCAAATTGATTTATTATGTTGTCTTACTACTTCTCTTCCTTATCCACACCCAATGGTGCATAAGGCACTGCAATCCTAGGTATTACATATTACGCTACCTTAGTTCTTGAATGTTCAATAAACCATATTGTAAATTTTGCAGGAGGCGCTTTATATTATTTGTTTTTACAGGTGGATCTTAGATGATGCGCGATTTTGGTGATTTCATTTCGCATACAGTATGTCATAATATATATGACACGAAATTGCCGAAGTCCTAAATCATTTTGGATCCACCTGTAAAAACGAAAATAAAGCGTTTCGTGCAGGATTTGCGGAATGGTTAATTGAACATTCAAGTACTAGGGCAGCGTAACTGTGTATAAATCTGTAGTAAATGAATAATTTATCATAGAAAAAAACGTCAACATAAATAAAAATGGTTTTCTGTTCCTGACCTTCGATTCCAAATTTTGGAACGCGAAAGTCGTGACTACTGACCACTGACCAGTGGTTCATGTTCTATAGAAAGTCAATTGTCTATACTCTACCTACTTACTAAAGATGGACACGATTCCATTAAACTCTCACGATATTGAAAATACTACACCAAAATATTAAAAGCGAGTTTTACCGTCTAATATTAATAATAATAAGCGGCTACCTTAAATAGCGCCATTTTAGTGAAAAATCACCTCAAGGGCGCCTTAGAATAATTAATTATACTGTTTAACATAAGCTTCTAGCTTGAGACTACGTATATTACCTGTAACTTGAGTAGACTAGGGCAATTAATTACGCATTCTGGGAATTTATGCTTGAAATTTAAAAAATATGCGTTTTTAATCGATACCGAAATTGACTGGGTTTAAATTATACATAAAAAATATTAATAAACATGTGTACATTATAAAATTTATGTAAATAACGGCTTGTTTTTACGAAGCGATAGTTTACGTTTACATACATAGGTACTAATTTGTAAAATTTTAAGGAATCTTCGTCGACAGTATTTATTCTTCTTCTTCTTTTGCCACGTTCGCTCCTATGTGGAGCATGTGGACATCACTAGATCCCTCCAGGAGACCCTGTCACCAGCCAGCTCTCTCGCCTCCTCCGCCGCTCATCAGCTCCGCCGAATACATCTGTAGGATGGTCATCGACCGTCAGCCAGGACGGCGGGATCCTGCAGGCGTAAAGAAGAGGCAGGATAGTATTTATACATAATGATAATTAAAAATACATTAAGAAATATGCAAACAAAATTTTGTAAATGAAAATTTAAGGAACGCAATAATTACTTCAAATACAGTATTTTTAACGAATGTGTTATATCAATACAATCGTTAGTTAATCTAAGAAATTTAAGTACATGTCATTTAGGTGCTTAGGAGAAAATTTTCTGATCAAAAACATGCAAAAAGTGTCAAGGTAAAAGGGCTCATTGGGGTCAAATGCATAGTAGATGCATTTACGACTTTATTATCTAACATCTAACTAATGAATAAATAAATACTAACTCTTAGTATTGTGATTCGTCCTAATTTAAATATCGATGACCTAGTGCTAAGTGCACGTAACAATCGTATTTTGTATATTACTACTACTAATTTCCCTTATTCGCAACCAATGGTGCATAGAGTATTAAATTAGAACACCAAATACACAGAATCTTGATCATTTGTTACTTGAAGGCTAGATGATCAGTCTCACGCTTCTCACGAAATCTCACGCAAAATCGTTGACGTATCAATATTATTATTTGATATCGTATCACCATCCATATAAACTTTTCATTGTGCAGATTTTCGTACTGCTTAGTCATAAAAAAAGTGTAGAGGTGGAATGTCACTAAAATCTTTAAAGATAAAAAAAAAAATCAGTTCTTATGATTTACTTAAATATTTTAATTTTGGGGCTGCTTGCAAATAGTCGGAAATAACTGTGCTAGAAATCAGGAAACAAGTTGTGCTGGAGTGGGATTCGAACCTTGAGATTCTAATCCGCAGTCCTCGAATCTACCACTAGACCACAACCCGGCTGTAAATGAAGCATTGATTTTAAAAGTTAAAAAAAAACAGTAAGTATGTATTTATTTATGTAACACATCATGTACGATAACATAGCATAAAGGTACAATGGCGGGCTTATTGATTTTGAGCAATATCTTTCAACCAACCCTGAATTATTTTTAGTTTGTATCTGTTATCCAGGCAACCTGTTTTTAAAAAAATTACACAGATAATAAAATGTGCGAATACATTGGTTAATACCAAGAAACTAGATTTTTTTTTCATACTTTCAATAATTACATATAAATAAAAACAGATAGTGATATATTTTATACATTCAGTGAAGCGAGTGGACTAGGAAAATGATAAGAAAAATCTGAAAACATTAACCTATTAGTCACCAATATGTTATACTTAAATAACATTTCTTAGTAATGTTTTCATCTTTGGCATAGCAAGAAATAATATCAACAGTATGAGGATGTTCTAAAAACTACTTATTATTATACAAACAAAAAATAGTGACACAAAAAAATAAACGTGAAAATAATAATTTATGAGTTGTGTACGCAGATATATTTTTGCCATAAATAAATAAAATAACATAAACAAGACCTAAATAAGTTATTTTAATATCTTCGAACCTTTTTTTAGAAGTGTAATACTTTTGTAATTTATTCATGAACTTTGATTTTAGAAAATTTAGTGACGAATTCACGAATATATGACATACAGTACTTCAATAATTACTTGAGACTGAATTTATAGTTTTGTTAAAATAAAAGTAAAAGTCCTTCCAAGTCAAGTCCACGTCCCGCAGCTCTGACGTAAACTGCCGACGAATTGTCAACAGTGGACGACCAGGACGCCGAGAACCTGATGCCTTGTAAAATAGGCAAGCATGGTTAAGGCTCTCGGGGAGGCGCACGTAGTATATGGCCTAGCCAGCCTAAACGTCTTCGCCGGATGACAGTAGATTCCAAGGGTTGCTGTGTCCGTTGCTTCACCTCTGTGTTCCTTACGAAGTCAAACCACCGCACACCTAAAATTATTCTAAGCCACCTTTCAAAATCAATAGAAAAGAAAATCTTCCTAGTTACTTACTAATAATAACGATTAAGAACGTGGAAAGAATGATGACTTTTCCTTCTAAAATTAATGTTTCTCTGGTTGGTTGTGTCGGAATAACCAAAATCATAATTTCTGTTTTCTGTATTTTTTTTACCAAAATTTTAATGACTCTTGTTGGCAACCTGAATTTTTTCGTAATAAATTATTTCTTTAAAAGCTTTTGGACAATCTCAACCCTGAGGGTATAACCTGTAGAATTTAAGAGAATTGTATTTAGTCACTAATAAGAAAACAAATATCTATAGCTACAAGGCAAATATTTTTACTGTATTGGTAGGAATTTTTAGAAACCTAGTAGGTATAAATCAGTGACTTTGTCTCCAGAAATGTGGAAAGTACGAATTACTAATAAAGTCATAACTGAAAGCGTCGGCACGTGAACATAGAAGAAGTAATTAAATTCCTTTAATGGAATGTAAATACGTTTATGTCGTTTATTAAATTACCCGGAATTACACAAGACGAGTATGATATTTAACGACATACCACATGAATTTTAATAATAATATTTATTATGCATTTTCTAATACGTAATATCGCTTGCGCTAGTGTTCTGTTAAAAATATTAAACACCAACTTGTTTCAAATAAACAGAAACTAGTCAACAGTAATCGTTAAAAATATATCAATATTACATTAATTTTTACAATCCAATTAACAGAGAAATGTTTTACATTGTTATTTAACAATTTTTTTAATACAAATTTGTAACTTTGCCTATAAATTTCCATAAATTAGTTAATAATATTTATTTATATTGGTAGGTACGCAGAAATTATTGTACATAACAACGGGTTTTATAATCAATCTTAAAAAAAGTATGTACTAACGAAGATATTAATTTATCTTTGATACCGAAAGAACAGAATTTAACAAAAAAACTATCGTTTTCATTAGAGTGTCCATATTCTGGGCAAGTATCATCTGTTACGTATGAAGCCACTGTTTATATCAAAAGATAGACACTGTTTTCTCAAATTTCTCTAAAAGTTGTTTCAAATTGCTCTACCTTATGTAACTTATGTACCTTAAGAAGAAGAAGATAAAAAAATATATTAAGTATGTAAGTACATTTCTTTATTTCTGTTTACAAAAAAATGATTTTGTATCCTTAGCATAGAGATCATTATCAAACATCACGTTTTTTTAAAGTTCGATTATTATCTGAACAGTTAAGTTTAGTGAGAGGGTGAGCGGTATTCACTAATTGGCGCTCCGGACCGACATTCCTTCGCCAAAAGGGAATAAATTATATAGGTATCAGTGGTGAACGGGAGTAGGTACCTATACATTTTTCAGCATAATAAATTATCAATATTATTTTGTCTTTTCAACAGATTTTCTGGAAAAAAAAATATTACAAAAATATACGTTTTTATAAAGGGTGTATTTTAATATGTGCACTAAAAAAAATATTTTCAAGAAAGTTTTGAAAGGTATAGTATTTTTATTTTTCACAATAATATATGTTCAGAAATGGTTAAAACCATCTTTATTGTTACAAGATTTTGACAATTAAAAGAAATAAAAACGATTGTCCAATTAAAAGAAATTTAAATTCGAGGTTTGGTTTTTGTAACTACAAAATGCATACCATAATAAAAGAAACTCTTAAATCACACATGTTCTCAGATTTAATATTATCTTCTGAAGTTTTAACTGGAAAACATAATTTTTCCAAAAAGTTAAAAAGTTAGGGCTATGCCTGTTGATTAGCAACTTTGCAACTTTTTATCGACTAGATACTTATGAACTTTAGGCCGCCTATATGACTCAGTTTTTTAATATACTTGACACGGTATTTACGCATTTTCAGACCTCCGCATATAGGAGGCTGCGTGGCGCGCCCTTCCAAACTCAGCAACCTGCAACCTGCAGTCTGCAGTGTGCAGTCTGCCATTTCTCAGGTGTTTTCATTGAGAAATGGTTCGGGTTTGTGGCCCGGCGGGTCCCCTCCCCAAGACACGAGACAAGTCGGAGTGAGACACGCGGGGAAGGACATTCGACATTACTCGGTCCGCGCGCTTCTACACCGAACGTTCACCACACTATATTATAACGGTCCGCCGTGCGTAGTGTACAGATATACACTGATGTGTGAAATTATTATTTACTAGGCGCTTTCTTTCTGTGTTCTCTGCTCCTCTGAGCCACCAGCTTGTGACGTATACGTGCCTCCACTTCTGTTGATGTTTGTGTTGTGTTTTGTTCGAGTGGGCAGCCCCACCAGCCACTAGCCACCAGCAGCCATATACTCCGAGAGTCGTGGGTCAGTCATAACCTACCGGCCACGGGGTTTGGTCTGTTCGCGAGTGATCCTATACCGTTTGTTTATGTTTTGTATCTGACGTCTATTTCCATTCAAAGTGCATCGGGAATCGAGACCTGTTTGTGAAAATAGTATAGAAAACGTGTCTCATTATCTGTTGTGCATTCACGTGTGAAAAGTCATTGGACGTATTAATCGGTTTGTATTTTTATTTTATATTGACAAAAAATAATTACTCAACCAATTTAGCATTTTTTAGTACCATTAAGCTTCTTTTTTGTATGCTAAATTCATATCAAAAGCTTAATGAAAGTAATATTTACGTAGATTGTAGCAATGATTTGCTGATACCGAATTTCTGCAATTTATGCATGCAAGTGTTTAAGTCAGAAATTGCACTAAACTTGCAAATTGCACGATTTTTCTTATCAGTTTTCCCCAATGATTTAACGTGTATTTACCCACTGAGAGTAACGACTTATCGTGCTGTCTTTTGTAGTATGATTAACGAAGCTCGACTAATAGTTTTGTTTTCCGTGTCACGAGATTTAACTATTCTATGGACTACCTCATACCGGAGTCAGGAATCACAACTGTGACCTTTGATTTCATAGCGAATCTAGCACTTACTTAGCCACTTATCCTGTTAAAGCCAATCATTTGATTCTGACCCATCTTAAGCATTTCTGCAATAGGTTTTGATGAACGTCGAAATAAGTTGAATATGTTTATTCATACATACACTGTTCTAATGGATCATTTATAATACAGCTTGTAAACAAAACTTTCGACGAATTCACGATTCAGTACAAAAAATAACAAACATTCATAGGAGTTCAATAGAATCGTGGCTTAGCGATGCAATTAAAATTATTTTCTTTATTACGTCGTTTTATCATGATACTTGTTCGAGAATAATGTTATTATTCATAGTTGTGTTTTGTAATTTGTAATTGAGCATCATTTTGCAAAGACAAATGCAGTAATCTTCTAGAATGTTCTTGAACTTTTCTGTCTACTGCAATATGAAAGACCTTTTGAAATTCCGAAGCGGCTGATACGAGGCGGCAATAGACGTTCTTAATTATGTTTGTTTATGCAAACATCAAGTTAAATATCAAAATTTGTTCCTATTCATACGTAACAAGTATTATGTTAAGTAAGTACATGTGTGTCAATAGCTCATGATGCTTGTATCCATATGACATTTTGCCTTAAGAAAATATAAACATTCTACTAAAACACTAATCAGTAGGATGTAGAAATAAGACCTGAAACTATTTGAGTTACTTTTTCAGTTAATTTGTAAGCCACGCCATTACAAGCGTTTCTCTTGTGCTCGAATAGATATTAAAACGATCAGATTCTTAAAATATTTTTAAAGGTATAATATATATAGGTATTATAAGCAGGTATGAAATAACTTTCACACAGCATTTTTTGTTTGTTGACCAACGTGAAACTCGCAAAATAATGCATGTAAAAATTTGTCAATAATTTTACTAAAATAATCCATCGGTTTAAGCTTTTATAAGAAATTACATTACATTGAAAATGAATTTAAGTACATTATTAAAGGTATTTTAAACATTTACTTAAAACATAACATAATTTATTATTAATTGAATGTATATGCAACACATGGTAAGGCAATAATTAAATTATTATAATATAAATAATGAAGAATGATTGCAACATTATTTGTAGCTTGGTGACTTAAAAACCAAAGTCCACGGTTTAATTCAACATACATTTTTTGCATAGGTACTTAAACATCTGAAACATTTTTATTTCTGTTGTTGTGTAAATTTTAATCATGGCAAAAAAGAAAAATGACGTATTTGTGAAAATATAACTTTGGATTAAGTTTTACACCGAATCGATTTAATTTCTATTTTTTTTCGTTATAAACCGTGTTATGGCACCAAAAAAAGCAATATGCGCTCTCAATGTGGAGCATATGGATTTCACCAACTGCTTCCACGCGATCGGCCGCTAGTTCTCGCGTATCCTCCTAAGTAAGGTCCACATCCCGCAGCTCTTACGCAAACTGCCGACGGCTTATCAACGTGGACGTCCAGGACGCCGAGAACCTGATGCCCTGCAAAAAAGGGAAGCATGCTTAAGAGCATACTCCACCACGTGACTCGCGGCCGCTTCCCGTACAAACGTATTCCTCGAATTTAACATTAGAGCAATGATTTTTTTACACATTTAAGATTATCGTATGCTTTTCAGGCTGCGGTGGCCTGACTTTGTAAGGAACACAGAGTTGAGGCAATGGACGCAGTACCCTTGGTATATACTACGTAAAGAGATTAACTTGATTCATTTATTAATCACACACGTTTCATTGATAAAACCATACGTATATTTTTGTATTACTTTGTTGATAAAAATATGTATAATTTGAAACAAAAAATTATAAAAATTAGTTATTTTTCTCAAATGAAGTTTCTTATTCGTATATAAAATTTACGTAGATTAAATTTATATAAATACAAATTCGTATAATTCACGATTTTTTATATTTTTTTATCGATATTATATTTATTCGTTTATACGAGTAAATTTGTCAGTCGGCGCAATAAATTACCTCTTGTTAATTTTTAGAGAAAACATATACTGTATATTTTATATGTATATGCGTATTGGACAATGTTTATGTAACAGATCGTTTATATGTTTGTAAGCTATAAAACTTAGATATACAGGGTTTCACGGGATTACTTAATTCCATTTGTTTTTTATGCTGTATCAGTAATGATGCGAAAATCTATTATGATTACTAGTATTATTACTTTTTTACTTAAGAAAATTGTTATGAAAGATTTCTATTGCTATTATAGATTTCTTCCAGTAAACCCTTTGTAATTAATGGTCATTTATAAAAAGGGAGTATCAACGATTTGGAAGAGAATATATTTATTTATTTTATTGGTAAAATTTTCGACACTGGGTCAAAATATTGATGCAGTATTGTTATTGTAATTTTCATTGAATTTTACTGTAATTTTTCGACTAAACCTTATGTATTTTGTATATCTACCGATGTAATTACATATTCTGTACTACATAATAATGTAAGTATTTGTTGTTGAATTTTGAGTATCGAAATTTTAATAAAATACTTGAATTTAAATTACGTGAACAATTACACAAATAATACAATGCAACGTTTTGAGGTAACGTTAAAATTTAATTACTTTTATGAATAAACTGCGAATAATAAATAATAACGATAAATGAATTGTTGATTTCTGGATTACAAGGTCAGCCATATTTAAAATTTCCATTGTTATGATGAATTCAAAAGATTTATATGTTTATTGAATTTATCCAATTTTATTGAAGTTATCAATAAGGAAGTTTATCTACCAATTGAGCAATATTGTTACTCATGAGATAATATCGTAGCATGTTCCGTTGTTATATAAACTCAGTTCGCATAATATATCTGTTATTTAATTTGATATAACAAAAAGGAATTTGAACAAAACAAGAAAATGAAATTTTCATTGTTAGCAAACAATAACAGAACTTTTTAAAAATTTGTTTCAATCGATAAAAACACAAAATAAGTTTTTGTTCGAAAACAGGATGTATTTTCTTTGGACGTAATATTTTGTAAATAAACACTAAGCAACTCATAAGATAATAAATTGGTATATAACTAGGGCCAGTCAATGACAGGTTATAAGCTCGGAAAACAGCAATATATCCGTATTTCCATCCAAACTTCTTTTTGGGATTGGTTTGCAGCGAGGTTCCACATCTTGTTTTCCACTGTGCTCTATCCTTTACGGCCCTTTTCAACTCAACATTGAGATTAAATTTTTATAAAGGAAAACAGCGCAACAATAAAAAATTAGTAGACTGAAAAGCAAATCAATCAATAACACAGTAAAACCATATAATTTTTTAACGATTTCTAGTCTAATCTAGCTGTATATGTTACTGGATGATTGCCAATGGAGTAAACATAATATATTTCTTTGTAAATATGTGGTCGGAAAATAAGCATTTAATTGTACCTGAATGGATGCAAAATAGTCACAACCAATCCTTTATCTCTGCAATCTGATTGGCGAAATTCCTACTGTTAACTGTATGGAACAGTAGTATAATATAACCAGTTAAACCTTAGTCATGTTGACTCTTCGAACAAGAATTCACTTGAAGGGGCGTTTCCACACAAATTTTCTAAAAACATACGCTTCCTAATTTCATAACGCCTCTTATTATCATAGTCCACCCTCTTAAGACTCTAGCACTTCGGCCAATACACGAAACGTGTTACGTAGATGTCTAGTTAATGACGCAAATGCCTATTAATGACGTAGTGAGTGACGTAGTGGGTAATTAGACACCTCAGACACGGTAGTATTTTTAAGTATGGAATGTCACTATTCTGAAATTCTTGTTCGAAGTGTGAACGTATTTAATTGTTTTTTTTAAATGCAAAAATCTTTTTTTGAAATAGTTAATCGTTAATTAATTTTTCTAAATTGCAATCAATTTTTTTTCATAATTTTTGCAAATAAATTTGAGTCTTCACATGATTAATATATATTTTAAAGCTTAAAGCATACCTCTATCTTAAAAAATTAAATAAAGTAAAATATTTTTTAAAAATAATAGCACATATTACTGAGTGCGTATTTCGCTACCTGTGGTACATGTGTACTGTGTACATACCAAATGCATGTGGTAAAAGGAAAATTGTGAGAAATGTGAAAATAATTTACAAAAGTACTCTTAAAAAATTCAGTAAACATTAATCTACCAATCAGAAAATTATTTTCCGAAGACTGTATTAAAAACATCATTATCCAGTAATACCATACAAAATACTACTTAAAATTTTACTAAAAAATTCAATACATAAATATTACGTTATTATGAACACAACCTTTTTCAAATTAGCATTCCTATCTAATAAGAATCTAACAATAATATATATCGTAACAATATTTAAATTTTGGCTTGTTTTAATATATATTTTTTCTTTCAGGATTTTAGCCCTTCCCTTGAATATATTTATGTTCATAGTATATATTTATAGTTCTCATTTAAAATCAGTATTCTCCTAATCTACGTTTGATAATAAAAAAACACAACTTAATTGTAAATTTAATAATGAATGATTGTTGATAAAAAGTTATCAATCAACATTTTCATTTCCACAAAGCTTTAGTGCACTAAGCGGAATCATTTACAAGTCATTATCATTTTTGCATTAGTTGTACTCTAAAACGGTGACTGCGTATACTAGCAGGTATTATATGGAATGTTTTGTCACACAAGCAATGACTACCAAAACTACAAAAGTGTGGATTAGAATACCTTATTTAATATCCGGATACTGTTAATTTGTAATAATAAGTATCTAGAGCGCAAAGGATTAATTAAATGTATTATGACGAACGAATATAATCTACCCATAAACAGATTTACGAGTATACTTAAAATACATAATGAAACGCTGTTGAAATTCTGGCAGAACTAAATAGAATCAACCATAAAAATCCAATTTTTATTTATAATATTACTCTGGATAGTATACCCTAGGTTCCAATCCCACTCTACCACAACTAGTTTCCAGTTTTCTTAAATAATTTTATGTTACCCAATATTTGAAAGCTCCCCCGAATTTAAAATATATGAGTAGGTATATCTTATAAACTCCAATGTTTCTCTTTTTACATTAATAATATTATAGCAGGAATATTGATCCGCCTCGTCCTATAGGGGGGGTATTTCGATTCCCGATCAATATGAAGTATTTATTTCTGTGTTTTTTTAACATAAAAATATTTCACCTTGGACTGTGTCTAAAGCGAAGGGCTGATCATATTGCCTTCATGTAAAAAAATGATCAATGCAGTGCCCTATTCATCATTGGGTACGAATAAGGGAAAGTAATTGTAGTAAATATCCATTATTATCCCACATAGTCTTCTTATGGAATAATCGGTTGGAGTTTATTAAGTCAATTATTACATTGGGTCAAGCCGGTCATCTTTATCCAAGTATGTAGGTTCGCTAGCCACAATCCATAATATACTATCAGATATTCGTACGTGTCCTCAATGGGACGAAGTAATGAAAACTTTCTAATGTCAGTCATAACGAAGTATTACTTGTACTGACTGATATCAGTTACTGTGATTGGTCACTTTACTGACCTGGCTGATATCGGATTCTGTGATTGGTTTATCCGCCGATCGTAATCTGGACGAGGGCTTCGATTATGACTTCTCGATATAAGACGATAAAATTTTTAAAATGTCGATAAAAAAATTACATGTCTATAAAATCGGCCGATAAAACCGATTGAACCGAGTTGTGGTCTAGTGGTAGATTCGAGGACTCCGGATTAGAATTTCTAGTTTTGAACGTGTTTCCTGCTTTCTGGGACAGTATTTCCGACTATTTGAAAGTAGTCCCAAAATCTAAATATTTTAGTAGGTATATCATGAGAAACTGAAATGTTCCTTTTTAAATTAAATAAAAAAATGTGAACAAGCCGATAAAATTCTATACAAGCCTTTATCTTAAATTTTTCTTGATGCAAGAACTGATTTTTGAATTGATTCGATTAATTCGAATAAAAATGCTTACATTGACTTTTTTGCATTTTGTATCTATTATATCAAGATTTATTAATGATCACACATACATGAATGATACATATGATTATATATCTATAATGACTGCGGTAGTAAACAATCATATCTTTATTACGCGGAAATATGAGTGTATTGGTTAGTGGTAAATTACTCACACAAGGATATTTGCATTTATTGATCTGTGAATACTACGAATTAATTATACGGTAACCAAAATTCAGAGTTTGATATTAGCTAGTATTAATCAACCTCTAAACAGAAAGAATTAAAGTCACATAAATCTTTTGTAAAACGATGTTTTTTCACATTGTTTGATAGAATTCCATGATTTAGTTTTAAAAAAACTTTTAAAAAAAAAACTCAATAAAAATATTTGGTTTACTTCAAATTACATCAGTTTAGCACTTTTCACCCTGTTATTTGCTAGTTTTGAACAAACTCTTAACAAAAATATATACAGACTGAAATAAAATGATTGAAAAAGTCATTCGATTTTTAAATGAAGGAAAATCCTATATTTTTATTGCTAGTAACAACTTGAGCCTTATTTCGTTTTTACACTTATAAAATAGGAGAGCTTTTCAAATAAACACGCTGCAATTCAAACATAACAATTGATTAAAAATAGAGAAAAATCATTTACAAGGCTAAAAAATACACCGTAAAAACGGCATTAAAATATCTTTATTGACAGCGTAAGAAACATTAAATAATAAACCATGCGACATGTTTTTGAGGTCATCTTTTGAAATAATTATAGACTTGGTCTATGGTTATTTAAGGTTTAGTGGACAGTGGACTCTGTAGGTATAAGTGTTGACAAGCAGTTACTTTGCCAATGAAAAGTTTCAGTATAAACGTAATTGCACCATCGATAATTAGAACTAAGAACACTTAATTTCAATTAAAAGAGATTTAAAATGTTAAATAACCACTTGTGCCATACCAAATATGCTGGCAGGAAGTTAAAACTACAAATTATTTTCTTAAGCAAGTGTATATGCGTCTGTAATCTTGCAACTTTGTGCTGAGAGCGGATATGTCGCTGACTGCAAAAAAGTTTTTTAAAACCGGAGGTGATTGGTTACATAGAATCATTGATGTCTCAGAATGTCACAACGTATAAGTAAAAGTGGGGTAAGAGTGTTGCAAAACCGTTCCAAGCCTTCATTGTGGTATAGGCTGGATACAGCTTAGTTTAATTGACTCTTTTAATAGTATTAAGGTTTAAATAATGCATTGTTTAGAACGCGTCAACTAATTGCGATTAAACAAAGGCGAGTTGCTAATTGCAATAAATTATTTTGCATAATGTGTAAAAATGGGTCTTTTGATATTAAAAAAAACATCTCATATACCTTAAAGTAAACATGACCTAACTGTATATTGAGCTCATTGATTTGTATTTACATACTATGTACTTGACAGATGATATTATGACATCATCATATTTCCATATCCACTCTTTATGTAGAGAATATGGATTCCACAACTGCTAAAAAAGATAAACCGCTAAGGAATTGTTATTTTGTACGTGTATTTTGTATGTAAACGACAAAGCGTGTTTCGATTTTTATTCAAAATACATACCAAAGCGTGTTTTAGCTATGTAGTTAACAAAACACTTATTACCCATCTGATATCCCCATAATTAACTATTAGGAAACGATACAATCTGATAAAAATTCGAGTGTATTTATATTAGGATTGACATGATCTCATCAAATTTAATAATTTTTGTTAAAGAGAGTTAAACCATTATCTTTTACACCAATGTACAAGGAAACATCAAGTAACGTTTTCATTTAAAGTTTAAATGAAAACACAACGTTTAAATTTTAAACGGTTTTCCTCTAATGTAGCCTTAAAGCTGGCCCATTTACTGTTACTAAGAATAATTTTGATGAATTATAATGTTATTCATTTATTGGCGGAAGACGGGAAAACCCTGAATATAATTTCGTTTCCAGAAACTCTATTCACTATTCACTTGCTTTTATTTATTATCTTTAATCTGTAAATTTTGGAAAAGCGTTTTTTTTTTGTTGTAGAACAAAATCCCATAATTCATTCACTCGTTAGATTTTTTGTATTGTTAACTTTTCTAATTAAGTTATTATTGAATTTAAGTACCTAAAAGCATACAATATGAAATTTTACATTATTATTGGTCATGTACAAGTGAAACCAACTGCTAAAATTGTTTCTCTTTGATAAAATCAGTTTAACGTTTATAAAGTGGGCTCTCTCATAGAATGTACACTTTTGTTGAGAAAGTTAACCAATTTAAAAAATTGTCTTTATCGAATGGCGCTTTAATAACCACTTAAAAAATAATTACTATCGAACGGAACCAAACCTCCATTAATGTTGAAGTTTTATTTTTGTTAAAATAAATCAAGTATTCGACAATTTATATGCATAATAATAAAACAATTTATTGATCATCAGCACTAGGTACATAATAATATTATGTCAATCATATATTAGAATTCAAACATTTTATTGTGACGTCAAAATATAATGTATCGTTTCCCACGTAAAAACTTATAGACTGCATTAATAAATTGATACGAAGTTTCATTTTGCAACAAGGTCCTAGCTCTGTTTTCGAAAGTTCCCTTACGTATAACGGTGTGAATTATAATAAATTGTAAGTGTTAAATTTATGTTTTTATGTATGAATTAATTCCAAAGTAAAGGTGGTGTAATTATCATTAATAAATACATAATTTATTTGTCTTATCCGCTCTGTAAACAAATGTACATAAATTGCCATATTCAGTAAAGGAAGCATTGCACATAAAACTCATAAACAGACGATATTAAGGTGTTATTGTTTGATGTTACTAGAAATAAAATCCGCACATTATAAACCGTAAATAAGCATATTAAAAGAAAAAAATCAAAGACGAAAATTCATTTTTAAAATTGCTGTTGAAACGAAAGTCTCACACCTTACACTTTTATCAAACACTTTCAATATATTCATCATACATTAAATGTTATAATACATAAAATGACAAATAAATTTGTTTGTAATATGATAGGTGGCTTTTTGCTCAACTGTTTCCTATTTTTTAGCACAGTTTCTATTAGATTAAATAAAACCCATAACGTACGTATAGTTAAGAATTACATTTCTACAAAAATAAAGTAAAATTTTTCATTTATATAAAAAAATACTAGTAACGGTGCATTTTTTGAAAATCAATACGGTATACCTATATGTTGGTAGATATGTATAAAAGGTAACAAAATTTAAGATTTTCTATTAGTGCCCTTTCTCTAGAAATTTTTTTTACAAAAAAATGAATTATAATGCTTAAAAACACATAATTTTTAAAATACCTGCGAGGTTTTACAATTTAAAAACTAATACAATACACACATATTTAACTCCGGAACCAAAGAGGTTGGAGAACTACTACTATTTTCCCCTACCCGCACCCAATGGTGCATAGGCCACTGCATAGTACAACAATTTCGAAAATTATTGATCATTTTATTAGTTACATTAATGTAAGATGATCAGTCATACGCTTCAGTACCAGTCCAAGGTATACGGTACACATGAAATATGTAAATAAATATTTCATGTTGTTCCCCTATGGGAATCGAACCCTCGACCTCATGCACGGTAGCCAAATGCGCTACCATTATGCTACGAGGAATATAAACATCGAAATATTATATATGTGCAATATATGTTTTGAAATACGTGTCACATAAAATACTCAAAGTGAATTACTTCATCTTTAGAGTCACAAGCGTAAAAAAAATAGTGGTATATTGCAATACACCATGGAAGATCATTTGGAATAACCATTAAACATGACCCGTATTGATACGTTGGAGTTCTAATGATCGTGGCAATGTACCTATGGTCATTTAGTAATCACTATAAAAAGTGAAACTGATTATTGTCGAGTTTTAATGGACTGTAGTTTGTGAAGAGGTTTATACTTGAACTCAAACACTTAATCGAAAATCGAAGCGTGTAATTTACAGTAATAAGATAAATTTTCATTTTCTCTTGCATTATAGGGTATTTATTATCAAAATTATATTATTTATCAAAGAAACATTGACAAATACTAATAGATTCAAGCCTTCCACGTAGTTTATGCACGGTCCAAAGCTTGAAAAGATCATAGAAAGCATTTAGTGTAGATATTATATCATGGCTAAATTGAAATAATAATAATGATAGGATAAGAATAGTTAGGAAAAAAAAAAATTAAGTGCAATGTAAAATATATTAGTCTATTTAAAAAAATATGTATACTAAATAAACATGATAAAAAATTAAAAAAAGGTTCTAAGTTACAAAGGAAATTTTTCGTAGTGTCAAGGGCTAACAAGATCATGTTTTTTCACAAGTTTGAGATTTGCTGTCAAATAAAACAAAAGTGTGAATGCATTTACTTAAAGAGAGAACTCACAAAAAGTACATATAGGATCTGGTAGAAGTAAATTAATTGAGTAGGATTGTTTTAGAAAATATAATTTAGGGTGTCCAATTATTAAAGCATGTCAAATTACTATAGCACCCACCCTGTGTATAAATAATACCTTCAATATCGTTTATGGATCAGACGACATAAGTTTTATGTTGTGTACGTAGATGATTAAAAATGTATTATTAGTGCTATTGAATGTATTAACTTTTTTTCATTATTTGTTATAAAAAATATTTAATATTATTAAACCGTATATTAAAAAAATATTCTGAATGTATGAACCAACAAATAAATAAATAGTTTATTAAATTCTCGTATAGCACTCAAACTAAAAAGATTTGGCCAAACAATTTGGGTACTTACGTAATATTAAACATAGCTATGTAAGCATAGTTCTATAGCTAAAACTTTTTGCGAGTAACTGTAGAATTTTATTAAATCAAAATCATGTAGCCAGATACGGTTAATCCTATTTAAATAAAAACTGCCCGATTGGGGCTTGACTAAAAAATTGACAGAGAAAAGCGTTTGATTTCAGCCACAGGGGTCTAGTAGACTATACGAATTGACTTTGATACAAAGTAAATCTCATATTCACAATACTCACAACACAAGTAACCTCGGCTCGAGTGTTTCTATATTAATTTCTAGGTCAGTCAGGCCTGCTAGCTGGAAGCATGCTGTGTCTGATACCGGCCGGCCAGCTATCTGCTACCTGCTTGTACCAGTAACAGTGTTGCACCGATCCTAATTATAATTTGCAAAATGATTAGCGATTTTTTACCACTTCCGAGGGTCATCTTTTTCTCTCCCTCTTTACCTTATTATCTTTATCGAATGGTGCATAGGGCACTGCTTTGGTTCATCATGGCTGTGTAGATGAAGATAAGGTGATTAATCTTACAATTTCGAAGGTCATCATCAATATATTGTTGATCACATTTTGTTGAGTTAGCATTTTTTTTTCTTTCTTTTCTAACTTTTAACTCATTTTTATGTACATATAATTTATTTGTAGTAATCTTACGATGAGAATATTTTTCTTTCTTTTTTATCTATTTTTGTTACTACCTGTGAAAACCTCTAATTGGTACTCTGTTTTCTTTTAATGTTTATTACAATGATATTTGACTGTTGGTTTTCCTATAAATAAATTAAAAAATTATAAAAATAATAATTAAAAAAATATATTTAAAAAAATAAAAAAATCACCACACATAATTTATATATATACACCAAGTGCAGTGAATCTTGATTGTTTTTACATGAAGGCAAGATTATTCAATTTTTAGCTAATTTTTTAATTTAAAATTACATACATACCTACTCGTTCACTATTCTATAAAATCAGAAAAACCAAAATTAAATATTGGTTCAATAATTTTCTTGGTCACTGACCACCTACGAGACAACGCTAAATTCAATTGACGTGACTTCAACTGAAATCGAATTTAAAATCACCCTAAATAACTTTATGTACCTACGAAAAGGATGTAAATTACACTTCAAACCACAAGCCATCCGAATTACGTTGCAATAATCAGTTTACCTAAAAGAAAAACGTGTTTGAAGGTCATTTTTGAGGCTCCATCGGAGGCCACCTTTAGAAATTTTGAAGTTAACAAAAAATTATATATCAAATTTATTAACAGCCACAAGGCTTTGAAAAGATTATTATGGATTTAAAAAAAAAGAATTTTCCAGAAAAAAAAAATCAAGCAAGCCACCCTCAAAAAAAGCAGGATAACTTAAGGTGGTAGCAAAATAAAAACAGTCGGGAATAATTAAAGAGGACACTAAAATCTAAGGAATTGCGTGACAGTTTTTATTTTAATGTCTTTCTTTTTCGTAAAAAAAAATTCCGGCTACGTTTTGTGAGTGCCGGCGCCGCGCCCCTAACTTGGTTCCATGTTAAATGCCGAAAGTAAGTGTAATAATAAACCTAATAATTTGTTTAGATTTGTAATAATTAAGTACGTACAAAATAAATGCAATGAGTAACCATGCATTCTGATACAAGTTCAAGTCTGCAAACAATATACAACCATTGCAATGCAGTCCTTTTGATATAGAGATATAGGCGAAACATGAATGAAAGAAGATCTCACTTGAGTTGAAAAAACATTACAAATAGTAGCCATGTTATAAAAAATGACATCCATCTTCGATTGTAGAAATATTGAGTGAAACTTTATGTGGTTGATTTACATGTTTAAATATTTGAGCTAGAAATTTTATGATATTTTAATATTTTCCTTAGTACACCTACAACGAATACAACCATCTTAATTTTTTCGTACAAAAGAGTCGCGATGTGATAAAAATGGCCCTTAAGTGTTTTTTCACCAATCTTTTGCAATTTCAGGAGAAAAATATATTTCATATGTGTATTCGGAATTCAAATACCTAAATTTAGCTGCTTAAATTTGGAATTTTACCATTTTTGTCAGTTGTCCCTAGTAATAACTAATCAATTTCGATTTTATTGAAATCATTGCGATAGTAAAAGGCTGCCTTTACTTGTATATCCCTCAAATGATCATGATTTATCATTTTCAATGTCTGCATATATCTATACACCATTTATATGCAAGCTGCAGTACACACTTCGTACTATATCAATATACGCTTTGCCATTCACTTCTCAAATGATTATTTTACTGGTGAAATTTCTCTATTCAAATGAAGTCACCACCGAGACGTCAACTTCTTATACAATCTCTTCTTTGAAAGCAATAATTAAGTGGACGAATAGATCAGTACTGTACTACAATATTATAATAAAAGTACCTTAATCGAAATCGATAAGAAAGGTTCGTTAAAGTTAAAGGCCATTACGTATTAATTCAATGAAAAATTTACTTTTATAATAATTTGAAGTGCGTTTAATGTTGAGTACCTACATACCTACCTGTGTGATTTTTAGAAAGCATAATAGTACTATGATACAGCATAATAGTGCTAAATAGGCACTACCTTAAATCTTCTAATATTATATCTTTAAATATTGTTATTTTTATGTTACCAAAAAATATTGTTATTTTTCTGTCATTTATTAAACTTTTAAGGTATAAGTAGGTATTCAGTTAGTCTAAATCCTATAATTTTATATAGCCAATAATTTTTTTTTAGTTATGTGACGTTTTTTCATGAAACTTTTTGTACGTTTGTCACCAATCAAAATTATACAACAATTTTTTGTG